>BBSZ01012857.1:0-30396 GCA_000981365.1 Subanguina moxae | reverse complement strand
GATTCTGAATTTGCCGGTCGTTTTTAGACAACTCAACAATTTCACCTTTTAAAAATTCAACTTTAGATCATACGGACTAAATCGAGAGCTGGATTTTTTGCCTTGGTCTCTACTAATTTGAGTAAATACGGTACATTTAAGGACTGGAAACAAATGGAAACACCAGGAAATTATAAGGAATTGAAATTTTGTAGGTATGCTTAAGGGTATAGAGCCGTGTTTGTTTGTCTATGAAAAAAAAATTGGAGTATAAATTAATAATTCGCTCCCAAAAGTGTTTTTTTTTTCGTAGATCAGCTCCACGTGCGCAATTTGACTGGCAGTGCTTTTCCGGATAAGGTCAAATCTCTCCCTTTTTCCTTTCACTTTTTCGGAATTAGTTTTTGTGAAAGGCAGTGTATGTTGTGTCTGTGCCCAGTCATTTCTTTTGCATAGCGTCATCAAATCGCCTTTGGTGGAATGGGGTTGTGCACAGGAAGGGATCTCTCCTCCTGCTGTTTCGCTCTAATTGCAGTGATGCTAAGTAGTTCACCGGTTGAGACTTTCACTTTTTTGGCTGTGAAAAGTTGGCTTTTCGGCTGCTAAATCACCAGCTGTTATTCCCATACCACGCCATGAATTGCGTGGAAGTGGACGTGCTCCAAAATTTATTTACATAATTTGCTCATTTTTGCATGTTATGATCTCGATACATGTGCAGTTGGTACCTCTCACCCTTGATTTTTATCTCTAAGCTACTCTTTTGATTCCTATTTTACAACTAAGCCTTAGCTTTATATAGACAATAGTCCATCTATTGTGTTGGCTCAATGATAGCAAATGCAAGACCGATAGCTTGCTACTGTCCGCCCTACAACTAGAGTCTTCTAAAAAATAAGAGCAAGGAGATAGAAGTGAAAGGACGACCCCCAACTCGTCCCGGGTGCCATAAACTACTAAACCTAGGTTAAGCTAGCTGTCAGCCGAGCTGGACCTAGGGCGAGTTGGGCAGGGCCAGCTGGACCTAGGGCGAGCTGGACCCGAGGCGAGCTAGCTTTTTCCCAAGAGAAAGTGTCTAATAGGTATATTCAAAGTTTGCTCTCAATCTCTTCTTCCTATTCATTTGTGGGGGTTTTTTCCGTCTATACAAATGCTAGGTGTCTGGGGGAGAATGCAATCCAGTAAGCGACCCCCCTTTATTGCATGTTTGTGGGAGTGAACTCTACTGTGACAAGGATTACTGGAAGACTCCAGTTGTAGGCGGACAGTCTCCGCGCTCTAAATCTTTTCCTTTTTTTTTTCATTTTTTGTCTCTGCGATAGCGGAAAACTAAAAAGTGCAAGTGTAGAAATTTGTGATGTTCTATCTGCCTCTCCGGTCGCAAAGGAGAAATATCCGTTGATGAGGGCTTTAATGCCTGTCCGGCTGCACTTGACAAATTTCCCTCTCCTATTTTAATCTCTGTAGAAAAATCCTGATTCCGATCAATTAAGTTGCCGTATTCTCTCTAATAGAACCACACATCCCCAATTAGAGAGAATACGGTGTCTTTGTGTTTGTTAATCCTGGATGATAGTAGGCTTCGTTGAAACCAATTTGCCTTCTCTAATCAATTTTAGCTTATTCTCTTTCACTACTTTGGTTTACAGTCGCCACTCGAGCGTTCATCAGCGGTTTTATGGAAATTTATCAAATCACACCTTGGTAAGCGACCACCTCTCGGTTGGGTTGAGTTAGGCTAAGGAAATGTCGACTCTATTGGACTATACCCCTAAAATGTGATTACAGCTAGATGGGTGTCTTAATACATGTCCCTTACCTATGTTAGTGTCCTAAAGACGGTAAAACGAGTTGTTTTGGACTTTTCCGTTGCGATTAAGTCATTTGCACAACTTTTTCGCCCTTTTTAGCTCTTCTACTATGTTTTTCTCATTGGACTATGGCAAAAAAAGGCCTAAAATGCGTTTACATCTCATGAATCCTGCTCAGTTTCATCTCGCACCTAAGTCTGTGCGCGCATCTCTAACATAATACACTAGTACCGAATTTTTTTTTATTTTGACACCTCCCCACTAGTCAAAATGTCCTCAGGAATCCGAATCTGAAAGCAGAATTCCAAGAAGTGGCTTGGTTGCCGAGATATGGCTGCAAGTAAGGTGGTAAGTGATCCAAAATGTCGTTAGTCCAACTTTTAGTCATATCTCAGCAAACAAGCCACTTTTTCACATTCTGCTTTCAAATTTGGATTCCTGAGGAAATTTTGACTACTGGAGAGCATCAGAAGAAAAAAGTCTCTCAGGTACTTTTATTCTAAAAATATAAATTTAAAAAAAAAGATGGTCGTCTCTTTTATGCCCAAAGCAGAATCTGGTAAACATTTTTGGCGAAACTGACGAAAAATCTAGAAAGCTGTCTGGCTCTCTTCTCTGTCTTTGCTTACGTCTTCCAGCTCTGGCGTTTGGTGATCTTCTATTTTGTTCAGAGTTCCAGCTTTGGGTTTAACCTTGGCTTTAACACTTATTAAAGGCATTGCTTATGCATTCGCCACTTCTCAGTCAACCGTCAGTTGTGTAATCTGGCCAAAAAAGGGTCGTCTTTTTATGAATGAGTGATAGCCAGCTGGCGTGGGTGTGTTGCATCTGTCCCTCTTGAAGATAAATTCATTGGAAAAATCAGGACTTTGCTCTCAGTGTCCAGACACACACACAAAAGGCATGAAATGGCTACAAACAGATGTTTTCATTGTTCCCGCCCAAATTATTATGTGAGGACAATGACTGCCAATTATTTATTTACTTTTATTGGGCTGTGCTCCTGTTGATGGGCTGTCTCTCTAATGTCCTTATAAAGTGGCAGCAGGTCAGTGGAGGTCATTCGGAGTCAAGTTGCTGGATGCAGGCAAGAACAAAGGCTCAACAACCACAACAGTTGGAGGCTTAGAGGAGGACAGAGAGGAAGTGTTCCCTCCCTCTTTTCCCTTTCCCCACTCCACAGGCCATTCATTGCATTTAATGAGAGGCTGCAGGGCGCGATTGGCGCTGTTTTTGGATAAGTAGCACTGATTATCTGGCCAACTTGATGTGCTTTTCAATCCTTTTCATGTCCCACTCCTCCCCACTGTAGGATAGTCGATCCCGTTGTGAAAATAAGTCCCGATCCCTTTTTATTGCACCAAATAGGTTGCAGAAATGCCAGCTTTAAGCGCAAAGCAAAGGTCCAAAGCCACTCGCTCTACCGTCTTTAGGATATTAAAAGAGCCTAGACACGTTTTTGACGGCCGTCAGGTTGGGGGAGGCAGAGGCAGAGAGTGGCGGCTTTGTAGTAAGCGGATCATATTACGACTTGGAGGGGGGCGGGCGGTTAGGCGTATTAGCTATATGATCCAATAGAATACATTTTTGTATAAGGCTTGTGGGATTATAAGGTCATTTTGCATGATGATTACATTATTAGCGGGGACATCCCAGCCAAGGCAACAAAGCTGTTGCCTATATTTATCATTTGTCTTTTGAAAGACAAATCATTGGGTTGGTGCATAATTAACGTCGGTTTTTTGGCAAGAAATGTGTTTGTGGCATTGTGTTTTTGACCTATGTTCTGCTGGTGTCTTCTGGGCATGTTATATACCGAAATGTAGCTTAGAATATAGGCTACATTTTGGTATATAACATGCCCAGAAGACACCAGCAGAACATTATGCACCAACCCAATATTAGCAAAAACAGGATCTTCTTCCTGTAAAGTGGTAATCCTGCACATCCGATGACCTGTTTCCTTCTCTTTTTCCCCCACTACTCATTCTTTTCTTCAAGCTCTTTTTTTATTTTTGGTGTGACCCCACTGATGACATTGAGTGAAAGTGGGAGGACAACTTGTCTGAAACAGGGTTGTTCAACCAGGAGCTCTTCCTTTCCCGCCCCACTTTTTCGAATCCTCCTTCTCCTTCTGGTTATCCAATTCATTGGTTGTCCTCTCCAAGTCTCTGCAGTTGTTTTGTTGTTGAAGAGGAAGGTGGGTTGGAGGGGGGGGGGAAGAGGGAGAAGAAAAAGAAGAAGAAATAGAGGTCAAGTCCGGCTGGACAACCAAGGGTCATGTAGATAGGAGTGGTTTTTGCTGTTGTTCTAAGAACCGGTTGGTCACCCACTGCTTCTTGTTGTGGGCAACAGTTTCCAGGGAGATGCTAAGCAAAGGGTGAAGCTGGTTGTTGGTGATTTTTGAGAAGTGACACAATAATACATAGATTTTGATAGGTCAATACATAAGTGTAGCATAACCTTTACTTAAACCAGCTACTTTTTTTGGTTTAGAGGTATTTTAGGTCCTTTTGGCTAGCATATAGGAGCCTCATGCCACTAGGGAGGTTTTTTTTTCACCATTTTTAAAGGGATGAAGGACTATATAAGGGAGGGGAAGGGACACATGCATGCTATTTTCATGAGCTTATTCTCCAGTCATTGTTGTGTTTATATTTCAACTTTCAAGCCCCTGCACTCATGTGTGCGGTTCCATGGTGTAATGGTTAGCACTCAGGACTTTGAATCCTGCGATCCGAGTTCAAATCTCGGTGGAACCTTGGACACTTTTTTTCAGAACTTATCTCAGCACTTTTTTTAGGTGTTATTTCTCAAAGAAGCCATAAGACGCCCCATAAATCCTTTCTCATGTTTTGCACTTTTTCTGTACATCATTTGTGTAATTTGAATATTCTGAGGCCTCCAGTAGTCAGAATGTTTTCAGAAATCCGAATCTGAAAGCAGAATTCCACAAAGTGGCTTGTTTGTCGAGATATGGCTGCAAGTAAGGTGGTCGGTGTTCCAAAATATCGATAATCCAATTTTTGGTCATATCTCGGCAAACAAGCCACTTTTTAAAATGCTGTTTTCAAATTCAACCATGACCAACTGTCCTATGTCCTCGTATTTGCTCTCAAAAGCGCCTCTAGCCCTCCTAAACTTAAAATAAATGTGTTTGTGGCATTGTGTTTTCGACCCATATTTTGTTGGTGACTCGTGGGTATTATATATACCAAAACGTAGGTTAGGATCTAGGCTATGTTTTTCTATTTAACATGCTCAGGAGCCACTAAGAAAATATAGGTCAAAAACACAATGCCACAAACACACTTTTTTGAATTTAGCTTATTAGAGGAACTACGGTGTAGATAGGCTTACAACTGGGGGCAGGCCAGCGTTGAAATATATTTTACCTTTTCCTTTGTAAGCGTTGATTTTGACCACAGTAAAAAATATGTTTTCACTTTTAAAAAACTCCATATATGTTTTTATTATATTTGTGAATGCAATAATTTTGCATCCAAATGAGCAGGGGGTAATCCTGTAGCATTGAATGTCTACTCTCTGTTATTCCTCCTCGTCTCTGTGTGTTCTCAAGAGAAACTGGGTCGCCGGCGATTTAGGTGGTGCAGCCGCTGCAGACCAATGGAATTTTATTCCAGGCATTCCTCCTCACAGAAATGGAAAGTTGGCTGGGAGAGAGGAGAGAGACCATGTCTATTTCTGTTCCTGTTCCACTTTCTCCTCCACTCTAGAGGGTGGAAGCAAGCAGGGATGACTCCCTGGATGCTCCCTTCTTGTCTTTTGACCTTGACCACCATCTTACAACGCTTGCTAGCCCTTTTTGGATGAATTTTACTTCTTTTTCTACTAAAATATTTTTATACAATAGGTCGCTCTAGGAATATTGTCTTTAGCTCGAGGACGAAGGTAAACCTGTACATGTAGTAGGCTTCAACTTTTTATACACCTAAGTGGAGGCAAAGGAAATAAGTTTGAGTATTTGGGATTTAAATCGTCTATATATGTTGCCTCTGTAGTGTGGTGGATAGTGGATAATGTGGATGCTTGCGGACGCCATTCAGGTTCAATGCCCACTACGTCCTTTTTATCCTTTTCGGTGTTTTACATCAGGCTTGGTCACGGTCGGGTATCTGAAGGAACTGGGCATAACCAGACGGTGACCAACTCTACTTTACATGCGACTCCATGTTCTCATTCAAATCTGCAGCACATTTTGGTTTAGTAGTTCTCATTGCAGATTTGAATGAGAACATGGAGTCGCATCCCTCCTCCAGCATGGGTCATCCCTCCAATCCAACAAAGGAATCGGAAGAAAGAAACAATGTTCATCCAAATAGGAAAACCGGTTCCCCCAATTGCAAAATGACATGGTGCTGTGACCAGCACTCACCTTTGCTTTCACCCACAACTACGCTCTTCCCGTTTTCGGGGTATTTGTCACGGTTGTGAGAATTCTATAAGCATCAATGCCCGGCTTACCACTAAACAGCATGATCGTGGTTGCTCAACTTTTGGTGGTGCTAATGATGGTCATCGCCGCTTTTTTCTCCCTCCAGCTTTCACTCTTTTCCCTCCGGTTGCGCTCCATTGATTTTGTATAGAACAGGAAGGCATTTATGCTACTGTTTTTTGCAGAAGATTCATATCAAAGCGTCAGTTTAAATTTGGTTCTTTGTTTTGGGATCTTTTCAAAGGGTTCTGGAGGTATGCTTACTGTACGGTGTAGCTCACTAAAGTCAAGCCTCGATATGGCATACACCCTACTCGGCAGTGCCGAGTCGGCACTGGCCTGAGTCGTGTGTCACCGTAAATGCTCTAATAGAGCCCCCTCTTAATACAAAATCGTGTTTTTGGCATTGTGTTTTTGATCAACTTTTTAAAGACAATTCCCAATCAAGTTACCACTCAAATTGTAGCTAATTGTTTTAGCTATAAACTGGGTGGTAACTTGCCTAAGACTTGTTTGCAAAAAGTAGGCCAAAAACACAATGAATTAGGGGGGTGTGGTCCTATTAGAGTGAATACGGTATCAGAGATAGACCGTGTGCATGTATGTCAGCAATTCAAGAAAATTAGGCGATCAGGTTAAACAGATTCCGTTGACAACATTGTATACCCTTACTTATAGTAATTTAACTTCAAAACCTTACGGCTTACACAAATGCATCAGAGTTCGTCCTCCACTGCGACTCGCAATCTTATTTTATGGGAATAAATATTTAAATAGTGAAAATAATCCATGGGTTTCATTAATTACGAGCTAGTGTAACTCATCAATAATTTTTACTAGAAATATTCATTATCCTTAAAGAGCAAATGTTACGAGGGATCTACCATGTATTTCTTTATCCAAAATTCTAGGGCCTATGGCAACCTTATGGAGATTACTCGTGTAAAATAACATGCAATACCTAATTCTTATGAGCACTAACTGTTGAGTATGACCTTTAATCGACCAAACCTGTCAATTTTTAGACAGAGTGGCGTGTTGTGCATGGCCGCAGTGGACAGTGATCATCACCTAAATGAAAGTTCAGTAGCAAGAGCAGCTACCCCACATGATCACAGCCACCAGTCTACTACCTTAGCAGTAGAGAGTGAGAACAACTGTGCAATAAACCACCATATAGGCAATGGAAAGGAAAATTCGGCTGGTGTGTATAGCTCAGTCATCAAGCAACAACACCAACGTTGGGTAGAGAGTGGCAAAGAGCAGCTTTACATGCACACCATGGACCCGGCCTGCTTTTTTCAACCTGCTATGATATTCGGCGGCAAGCCGGGCACCACCCAACCCACTCAACCGACCTACAACAGCTTGGCTTGTGATGGGGCAGGAGGCCTGGTGTCCTCCGCACACTTGCCCACTCCTGCTGTCTCTAATTTGGAGTCTATATACTCCAACTCATCAGTATCTTCTTCCAATTATTCCGACATTTCTTTGTCTCCCGACTATGAGGAAGGCAGGAATGGTGATGCGGATGAAAATAGAAGGTAGGCTAAGGGTGGGGAGTGGCCAGTTCACCAGACTTTTTTTTTTAACGTTTCTAAAAATCCTATATTTTATAGATTTTTTTTTTATTTTGAAGACTCCAAGTAGGCAAAAATAGCTAAGGAATTCGAATCTGATAACATAATTTCCAAAAGAGGCTTAGTTGTTGAGATATGATCAAAAGTAGGAGAGAAAAGGATAAAAGCTGAGTTGACGGCTGACTTTAATCATATCTAGGCAACCAAGCCACTTTTTGAAATTCTGCATTCAGATTCGGATTCCCAAGGTCTTTTTACTTATATGGCGACCTTAGAATAGAAAAAAGCCTAAGCCGCTCTATTGGAGAGAATAGGGTATGTGAAGTAGAATAAAAAGAGGGAACAAAGGCTGTCATGAGAGCAGATATTCTATAACTAAGAAAGCATGATGTGGTTTTCACCAGTCCATACATACATTAATGACTAAATAGATAGACTTAGCAGATGGCTAGACCTATTCCAGAGCTAGATACCGTATTCTCTCTAATAGAACCACACCCACCCCCCCCTAATTCAAAATGGTGTTTGTGGCATTGTGTTTTTAGCCTACTTTTTCCAAACAAGTCTTAGGCAAGTTACCACCCAATTTATAGCTAAAACAATAAGCTACAATTTGAGTGGTAACTTGCTTGGGAGTTGTCTCCAAAAAGTATGCCAAAAACACAATGCCAAAAAAATTTTGAATTAGGAGGTGTGGTTCTCTTAGAGAGAATGCGGTAACTATGGGAAAAAGAATACGCATGCTCCAAAATTCAGCCAGATGGTTGCTCAGTGTAGTCGGCCGTCTCATGAGCAAATAACCCAGAAGTAGTATTTGAATGAGGTGTCTGTTTATCTCGGTTTTTTTCAGGTCTTCGACAAGCGACGCCACCAATCTACTCCTCAAAGACGAAAGCTATTGGGAACGACGCAAACGCAACAACGATGCGGCCAGGAAGTCACGTGAGAAGAGGCGACTCAACGACATGGTCAGTTCAGATTTACCCCCCTTCCCCAAATTTGATGTATCCTCTTGTAGGCGATGGAGCAACGTCTTGTAGAGCTTACCCAAGAGAACAATCTACTCAAGAATCGACTTCAAGGGCAAGCCAACACTCAATCAGAGTCGGTTATTGTAGCTGGACCGTCGGTGCTGCTCAACCAGCCCGCCATCCACCGCATACCCAGTGTGAGGGCTACACCTCTGGGAGAATTGTGCACTCCCATGCTGGTCGACTGTGCAGCTGGCAGCAAAGACATTGGCTCTATCCAAAGTGGTGATAGGTCTGCTTTCTCTGTGCCTGTCTCACATCCGGAAGCCGAGCTGAACCCCACTCAAACAGCTGACTTTAAACAGACTTCAGGAGAAGATTTAATTGACTTGGCAACTGCAAGCTCTAAACTACCCACACCACTGTCGTTTATGGCTGCTCCGAGGCTGTTTATGACTACACCATTGGCTCCAAAAGAAACTAATGCGGGAGGCAAGGAAGTAGGGGCAGCGACTGATCCAGCCGACAATAGTGGAGGGCTGGTCATGCCTTTTTCGTTGAGCAACCTGCACGCTGCTCTCCAACAACATGCTGCCACCATGGCTATCAACAATCAGGCAAGTGATATGGTGGGATTAAAAATAGAAAAAATATTTATTTTTGCTCTAAGAATTCAGACATCATCCGTTCGAATTCTCAAATTACACAAATGACGTACAGAAAAATTCCAAAACATGAGAAAGGATTTATATGGCGCCTTATGTGCCAAAATGTAGCCCGCAGACTGTCTTCTTTGAAAAAGACCATCTAAAAAAAGTGCTGAAATAAGTTCTGAAAAAAGCGTCGAAGGTTCCACCGAGATTTGAACTCGGATCGCAGGATTCAAAGTCCTGAGTGCTAACCATTACACCATGGAACCGCACACGTGATAGCGTGTTAAATCGTACCTTGATTATGCAAGCTGTGTACCAAAATTATGCAGGCTGTATGACTATCAATAAATGAGTACAGTCAAACCTCGATTTAATAACCGCCCTGCGATCAGCACTAGGAGGCCGTTAAATCGAGGTTTGACTGTACCTCAATTTCTTTGGAACTTGACTTCGGCCCTAATAACGCCTATTAACTGGATTATTAACTTCCGTCTCCACCAGAAGTATTATACAACTGACTCCCCCCTCCCCCGCTCCCAAATACATGACCAAAAATATTCACTAAAAGTCGACTGGGTTTACCTTGGCGGGATCAAGGCGCAGGATGTCTGGAGATTAAGTGGATAATTCAGTAGAGTGGATTCCGTTTACTCGCTTGCACTTTTTAATTTACCTCTTCTCATCTGGCTTTCTTTCCGTGGATCAGTCTATCGACTATCGCCATTGAACATCTTTAAAATCTTAGGAGGAGACCAAACAAATGCCACTGGGCTGGGGGCACACCAATAATAAATGAACAAGAAGTGGGAGGGGCGACCCAAATATTTGGCTCTCTCTTTATTTCACATGCAAATTTCTGATGATGCGTTTATGTGTGTGTGTGCATGTGTGGAGAAACATTTTGCAATGGAATAAATAATAATTGAGCAGAGCAATGATCCAAGCCAAATAAAATGTTGTAGAGGAACGAAATGGAATAAAATTCCATCCTGTACGCTGTCGTTACCCCCTCCCCCATTTTATGAGTTGCTGGCACCGATTCTCGGCTTTATGGATAGCAATTAAACATTTTGTGAATGCAACAAGCTTAGAGAAGAGTGTTTCATGTAGTCATTTCAGGTGGCACTTCTGCTTCCAATATTCTAGTTAAGAATTGTACAAAGCCAATTGTGTAACCCATCAGTTTTTTTTTTCATCCCCTTTAATAGTTACTATTAATAAGAGTGAAGGGTAAGGAATTACTTCTGCGATTCAGCCAACATTCTTAAAGTATGTATTTTTTTACAGCTGATGGGTTTCGTAACTTTTTAATTCACCAAACCCATCGATTATTTTTGATACACAAGTATTTGTTTTTAAGGATGTTAAAACCGAAACAAAATAATCAAGTTTCCAATCTACGAGGTTACGGTTATTTTTATATTGTAAGCTCCTCCGCCTCGGCCCGCTCCCAAAGATAATATAATAACATCTCGTCTCTAAATACTTGGGGAGGGGAGCGCACAAGTTAAGGCCCACCTTGTAAGAAAGGCTTAATCAAGTAAAGAGGATACCTTGAATATAGTTATGCTTACTACGGTCTACCGCATAAAAAAGCTCATTAGTAAGCGTCATTTATCAGCCGTTTATTAAATAAAACTGAAGGCCCTTGGCTAGAATTTACGACTCTCATCCATGTCTACGCTGTAGTCTTCCGGTCGAAACCAGTGAGCCTGAATCTTCTTCGCATAACATTTGCTGTTCAAGGATAATAAATATTTCTATAATAAAAATTATTGATGAGTTACACTAGCTCGTGATTAATGAAACCCATGGATTATTTTCACTATTTAAATATTTATTCCTATAAAATAAGATTGCGAGTCGCAGTGGAGGGCAAAACTTTTTGTACATTTGTGTAAATCATAAGGTTTTGAAGTTAAATTACTGACGAGTTGTTTTGCAGGCTTATCGCGCTTCGTTGGCTGGTCTTCCCGCAGGTCTAGTGCATCCGCCTTTTTTCCACCCACTACCTCCAGGCACCTCCAGCTCGTCAGCCATGAGTAGCAGCAATGCAGGCTATTTGAGTGCCTTTCAACCCTTCACCGTGTCTGAAAGCCAGTCCACCAGCTCATTTGAGCAACTACTTCCACTGCGTAACCAAGAACAGCCCTCTACCCCTTTTTCCTTCTACCAACACCCCTCAACCAGCAAGGTAATGAGAGAGGAGTTCTCGAAGAGCATTTACTCCGAGCCGTCCAAGAAGACCAGCAAAAAGCACATGACAAGGACAAGTAGCAAGGAAAGCTTGGCACACGAGCCTGCTGCATCTGGGCGACATTCCAGTCCTGACTCGTCTTCTGATAAAAGCTGTAGCACAGCAACCATAGATACAAACATGAAGATATCCAAAGACCGTCCACAAGGTGAGTTCCGGCTAATTATTTTTCGTTTCGAGACAAAATGAATTTCTTATTGCAAATAACCATTATTCTTAATAAGCATGAGCAAAAGGCATGACAGTCAGTCCTCGTTAGTCCAACAGCCTCGATAACTCGGCACTTAGAGCCTGGTCTGTTGGGGTGCCGGGTTATCGACGGTTTTGACTGTATAAGACGTTATTTTAGAGTCTTGTTCCGCTCCAACTATCCAGTCGATTCAGCCAGCTGTTAGGCCTTCAGTTCTTTCTCACATCACCCTAAATGGACAACAACAACAAAATTGCAACAACAACCTGCCTTCGGCCAACATATCTTCCAATGCAGACCCTTCTAGCGAGCCCTTCCGAAGTGCTGCTCTTTCACACCCCTCTTTCTTGCACAACATCCAGTTACCCACATCTCTGAATGCGCATTCCAGCTTCCCTGCTAGATTTTCTTATCAACCTAGTATATTTGCTAGTGATTCGGTGAATCCTAGGGTTGGACCAGAGCTCAGCCCTCTAAATGTGCTGATGATAAATCAGCAACAAGGCCTGGCGGCAGCCGAGCCCAGCGGTTCGGCCAGACAAATAGGGATGGCTATCCCACATGATTCAGCTCTAGAGTTGTCCAATGGAATGGGCAATCCAAGACCTGTGCTGTTCAATGAAGGCGGCAGAAGTGGATCTTTGATAGATTTGAGCCTTTCCGACAGTCTACAAACATCTCACTCCAGTTTGCTGGGAAGTCTGTTGGCCAACACTAGAAAATCGCCCTCAGTGCCTGAGAGTAGGACAGAAAGACAGTCCGGATTGATTGAGCCTAGACGTGAGTTTGATTTGATTGATCACAGAATTATTTGCCCCCAACTAATTGGACCAACTTAGTTTCTGGCAATGGATCAACTTCCGCCTCTGCATCTGCCACTATTCCCAACTCTTCGACCATACAAAAACCAGAAGGCAGTCAGAAAACAAAGGTAAGCCTACTGGGAAGGGTATCAGTAAAAAAAAAGACGATTTAGAATGATCTCAAACGTCGTGTAGGCTGTCTATCCAACTGTTTGGCTGTCAATTTCTGCACTGCCTCCACGTCGGCATCGGCTTGTTCCTCAAACGGCACGAAAAGTGACAGCGAAGAGCACTCTCTGGGCTCTCCTCACAGCACTGACTCCAACCGCTCTAGAGCTGGCTCTTTGACCAATGCTAATGCCAACACTTTGACTGGCAACACTCAATCCACACCTTCTACCCTTGGTCTCAGTGAGTACAACAGGAGTGGAGGTAGTGGGGGAATTAGAAGGAGCAGTTCTCCCTTCAACGCCTCTTTGACCGACGAGCTAACGCTCTTGGGGCAACACAACAACAATACAAGTGCTTCGACCTGTTCCAACTCCTCTCCCTCTTCCACAAAAAATTTGGAATCAATGGGCGTTGATCTGAGTTGTAGAGCCGGCAAAACAGATATGAGCAGTGGTTTGCCACCGGATTTAGAGAGGGTTTGGCTGACCCTTTGAGATCTTAATAAATTATCTATTTTTTTACGACGGTTTCCAACAACTACAATTTTTAGTACATGGACCGAAGACGGAGGAACAATGAAGCCGCCAAAAGGTGCAGAGCCAATCGAAGAGCTGTGTTTGAGTACCGCTCCAGAAGAGCCCAACAACTAGAGATAGAGAATGGAGAGCTCAGGTTTCTTGATAAAAACGGACATAGGACAAGGTCACATCGTCTTTTTGAAGACGTAATTTTGTCTTGAATGGAATCCTTATTATTTATTATTGTACCAACCCCAACTGTGATGGTTGGTCTATGCACCAACCAAACCAAGTGGATGTCCACTTGGGATAAAATTTTTTTTCTTACTTTCCGACTCTAGAACCCCTTTTCTATACTAATTAGAGTATTTTAAAGAAGGTTTGACAAAGGTGATTTGCCGTATTCGCTCTAATAGACCGGTACCCACCTAATTGAAAATCGTGTTTTTGGCATTGTGCTTTTGATCTCTTTCTTCCAGACAAATCTTGGGCTACTTACCAACCAAATTGTAGCTGAGACAATAAGCTAAAAGTTAAGTGGTAACTTGCCTAAGACCTGTCTGCAAAAAGTAGATCAAAAACACAATGCCAAGAACACGATTTTGAATTAGGTGGCTGCCAGTCTATCAGAGAAAGAATACGGGAGGCTATTCTGTTAATCTTGGCTCAAACAACCATTCCACATCTCTAATTCACTGGTTCACTGCCAACCTACGCTGGACTGAGGTGAAATTCACTAGGTTTGGTTGGTGCATAGACCGGATTCCATTCGAGACAAAATTACTTCTTCGGAAGACAAAATTGCTTCCTTTTTTTGTCTTTGGAAATTGGCGAAATGCCCGTCTCAAAAATCGATGTGACTGTCCTTTTACCGCTGAAAACAGCAGTGGTGCAGTCTGAGAGTTTTTTTTTTTGCAGACAAGAAATGTTGAAGCTGCACAGTGAATTGGAGCAACTCAAAAGCCTTATTGCGGCAAATAACCGGATATTGGCCACTTCATCAGGCTAAACCACTATCAACACATACTCTCTAGCTATTTATCATGTTTATACTCCCATTGTTGGTTCTAACAGCCTAAGTTCTTTCATAGACTTTTTTTTTAGAAATTGTGCATTATTAATCCTAGATAGGTGCTTTTAAAAATAGTTTGTTTGTTTTTTAATAGTACAGCAATAAATTTGATCAATACATGCGCATAGTTTTTGATTTTTTCATGTCAAAGATGTGTATGGGAAAATAAATTCATCAATTTCCTCTAATATGCACACGACAAAAGACAGTTGGGTTTACCTAATTTTTACACCAAGGAGACATCCACCTGGTTTGGTTGGTGCATGGAGGAATGAAAAGGATTATATGCAATAAACTAGATACAACGGCCCCCTCGAGACCAGGCTTAGGGGGCCGTTGTATCGAGAGTCTGAGTCATCGTTTGTTCTTAGTGGGCCAACCAAACAAAGCCAAAGAGGCCATTATATGGAGAGTTTACTGTATGCAAGATTTTTATACAAATTTTTCCAATTTCTGCAAAGTCTGTGGGCAACTTTTGAAACGCCAGTCAACATGTGCACCATTCCACTCCCACTACTTTTGCCATTCCGGTGCAGAAGACTGTTTTTGGTTGGACACCTCTGCTCCAAGACAACAATTTGCTGCCCAACCTTTTTGGGTCGCTTCCACTGATTTCTGAATTTGTTTGCACAAGCTTGAGAAAGCACGAGACGCTCGAATCTTTTCCAGCATTAGCTCTCTTCTCAGACAGCTCATTGGTGAGTTGACTTGTGTCTGTGCACCACACACTCCACCCTTCTTCGGCCTCCTCATTTTGTAGCCTGTTGTGCTGCTTATAGGTTCAACGTCCGCTGATC
Source organism: Subanguina moxae (assembly GCA_000981365.1). Taxonomy (NCBI): domain Eukaryota; kingdom Metazoa; phylum Nematoda; class Chromadorea; order Rhabditida; family Anguinidae; genus Subanguina; species Subanguina moxae. The sequence continues at coordinate 15,138 of BBSZ01012857.1, read as the reverse complement.
CAATGCTCTAAACTTTTTTTTTGTAAGGATGTCTCCCAAATTTAGGCAGTTGAATAGGGCAGACCGTGGATTGGTGGGCGGAGGAGCACCTGTCTAAAAGTTCGCCTTGCTTTCCCATCCATTTTTGTGGCTGTTGCAATAAATACCAGGAGGCAACAGCCATTGCGCTGTGGAACATGTGTGGTGTATCTAGCAATTTGCCAGTCTCTTTGGACTGCCACAACTCGCTTTTGTAGTCAAAAAAGTGGTTTGAGCTGGCAGGGAAAATACCAGAGAAGGGCAAATCTGTTAGAGAGGCACAATGCCCAGGCGCTTTGCTGATGGGAGTTGTGGGTGTCGATGTGGCATCAAACAAGTTGTTTGGTGATGCTTCTTTGTTTTTGATGAGGCCAGCTGGATAGGTCGAATTTATGTTGTTGGAAGAGCCCAATTCCTCGCGCATAGCTTTTATCATGACGCGAACTGCTTCAGAGGGAACACGTGCAAGACCATCACGTCGCTCATTATACGGCTAAATTATACTATACCCCTAGCACTTACTATACTGTTTGATAACATTACTATTTATACGCCATAAAAAAGAGCGTGGTAGTGAGTTCTTGTGGCCGAGTGGTTGAATTTCGGGAGGTTCCCTCTTTCAAGGTTTCGATTCCTAGTTTGGTTGTGTGGATAAATCTTTTATTAAAAATTCCGGCTGGGCGTAATTGAGTCCTGGGGGCATAGTGTAAGTGCTCCCATTATACAACTAAATTTTAAGATACCGGTACCTTATTTACTCTGATTATAGCCCGCCCTATAAAAGTAGACTCAGCACAACAGCTTTAAGTACCTGTCTTTGTTGTATCTGAACAAATTTCCTCGCCTCCTTCTTCATATCCCTCAACTTCTGCTCCACATACTTCCTAGACCTTTTAGCCACGTTGAACTTCTGAGACAATTCACCAGCTACTTTATCCAGCATTATCTGGCGTATCGCTAAAATTTTTTATTACCGTATTTTCTCTAAAGATTATAGTCCCCCTGGACACAGGACAAGTTGGCCATGGTTTTTTCCCAAAATTTGTGATATTTTTGAACAAAAATACCTATTTTTGAAAGGAACTTTTTATTCTGAGACCATTCCGTAGTCAAAATGTCCTCAAGAATCCGAATCGGAAAGCAGAATTTTTAAAAGTGTCTTGGTTGCTGAGATTTGACCAAAAGTTGGACTACTGACATTTTGGACCACCAGTCACCTTACTTACAGCCATACCTCAGCAACCAAGCCACTTTCCCAAATTCTCCTCTTAGATTCTGATTCCTGAGAAAATTTTGACTACCGGGAGGCCTCAGAATAAAATTTCCTTTCAAAAATGGCTACTTTTATTCAAAAATATCAAAAATTTTGGGGGAAAAAAAACCAGCCCACTGTCGTTTAAAGCACCCCACTCCTCTCCTCAATTCAAAATCGTGTTTTTGGCATTATGTTTTTAAGCCACTTCTCGATGCGACTCTCAGGCAATTTTCTGCCAAAATGGTAGCTAAGACAATCAGCTAAAATTTGGGTGGTAAATTGCCTGGGAGTCGCATGCAAGAAATGGGTAAAAAAGAGAACATGATGTCGGATCAGGGAGTAGGCGTTAGTTAGAAATAAATAGGATATTTTACTTAACCCTCAAATAATTTACCCCTTCCTCCATTCACAGAATTGGCGAGTTTAGCCTCCAAAATGGGTTTATTTTTGGCATACTCTTGCGCAATGAACAACGCTTCCTCTTCAGAGGTTCGCGGAGCCAATTGGCGGCGTCTATCTAGCAAAAACATAGACGTCTACAGTAAATAAAGTAAATCCAATCTAAAAGCAAATGGCTGAGTAAGAAATAAACGCCAGCCAACATCTTAATGAATTTAGTCATCCATTTAAATAGTCGCAGGTGGATGGCTGAATTCAACCAGCCTCACACACTCATTAAGCATTCTCCCGTGGGAAATTTAGAGCTCCTCGTGTACACAAACAAACCAAATGAGAAATACGGGCAGAGGGAAGTGTTTGCTCAAGTTGGACTCCAGTCAAACAAATGCCCTGGTGCTTGCTGGTGGGAGTTTGGGAGCCATTCCCACACTTGCCCCTCCCTTATATATAATACCCAGCCAACTATAGTTGTTGAGGTGCGGGGAGCTCCTGCTGGGAGCACTAAAAATGGCACAGCCGGCTCGACCAATTTAATAGCTCTGGCGTTGTAAAATGTGGGAGAAGTGTGCCATCAAAAGAAGCAGTTATTGTGGCCAGAAGGATGTGGGAGATTAGGCAGCCCCCAACTTGGGGTTTTTAAGTGTCCAATTAAAATACACTTGATTTTCGGAGAGAAAGGTAGCTGAAATTTGATTGGGCACGCAAAAAAGCTTTCACATCTTTTCGGTCATAAATGTAGTCTTAAAAAATAATTTCTCTTGTCTACATTAGGTAGCTAAGCTCTCCGTAGACATCCAAGTGCCGCTTTATTAAATTTATTAATTTAAAATTGCGGAATGTGTAAAGGGCACAAAGATACCGTATAGCCTCTATTCATTCTCCCCCCTCTCTCGTCACGACGGTCAATGGGGTCAACCTTTATCGGTTGTCACTGACATCTTGTTATTGCTGCGTAGCAAGGATATTTTACGCGTCATTGGACATGCACTGTGACTGCGTTTGCGACTTTTCTCGCGTCACTGGATATGTAGTGTTACTTGCTTGATCAATAATTTTTTTTTTATGTTTTACTAGGGATGTAGACTTAGAATTGTATTTTTTAAGGTCTTATCGTCATATGATGCTACGTGCGTGTATCAGAAGTTTCAGCATTATGAGTAGGAGATCGAGCTCAGCAGTAAAAATTATTAATTTTCGGTCACTCTAATTCTATCATGTAAAAGCCTGTGAGAGATTCATGTATTCTGATTTTCAGGAAAGTGGATTCCTTAAAAAGTTGATGAATAACCTGCAACTTGAGTTAGAACGCAACAAAGAATTGCAGGTTTTTTGAGCAATAATGTCTTTTCGAAGGTAGTTTTTGTAGGAAAACAAGAAAATTCTGGAGGAACGCTTGCGAAAGCTTAGCAATTCAGAAGTGAAAAAAAAATTTGTGGGTCTTTTTCCAGTCCTGTAAAAAGTTACGTGCACTTTTTTCAATGTTATGTCTTAGGAAAAGATTGAAGCAGAAGCAGCTCAGAGCAGTTTAGCATTAGCAAATCGTCTGTCGGAGATGTCTAATTATGTGAATAGGGTAATGTCCTTTCTTTTTAAATGTCTAAACAACCAGTCTAAATGATTTAACAGCTTAAATATTTATGCACAATCCCCTAGATTGTTACGGATGTCAGTTCAACGAAGGCTGCTCAAGAAGCTTTGAAGCAGGCAAAGGTTGTCGCAGAAGTTTTAGAGAAAGCAGCTACAGATCTTGGTGATACAGAGGCGTACAAGCAGCTGGCTTCAACTGCAAAAACCGTGGGCACCAGAATCGATAGTTTGGCGGATGTTCGCATGTATTCAAGACCAGGTGAAGCTTTAATCCTAAAAAGCGTTGGATTTCTTTTTTCATCAAACCGTGTTCAATTCTTATCTTGGTTCTTTCAGACGAGTTGACTATGCGTTCTTCAAGAGCTTCTGCCGATTTATCTTCTTCTAAAGTTATAAAGCCGAACACGTAATTGATTTTTTTGCATTTTTCAACAGCTTTTTTTAACGGCTTTCTACGTCAGGGAGGCGCAAGATGTACAAGTCCATAAAGATTCTGCTTGGTATTCAGGCTGGAATTCCTTCGTTAATTCCAGCTCATATGTCAACAGTGAGCCGATTTTTAGCTCTAGTATAAAATTGGCTGCTTTTTTTTGCCTTGGTCCCCCTTTTTGATCTTGCATGTTGTAGATCGGAGTTGTTTTTATCTTTTTTTCTTACCTTATTCTTGTTCGCAGCAAAATGACAGTGAAAAGATCGTCGAAGTTCTAGAAAACATCGATTGGCCAAGCATCCGACTCCGAACATTATTTGAATTTTCTGATCAAGGCGCACTGAGATTCCTCGTCAGTGCCAAAATTATGAGAAATGAAATGAAGTGTGATAAATGCAATAAATGAATAAAAGGTTTTTGGTTTTGTTTTTTTTTCTAAAATCTTGAAAAAAAAAATCAACAGGAGAATATCAACAGGAAATAAAAGCAGCCAATTTTATGCTAGAGCCCGATTTTTTAGCTTTCTTGTAAGTTATTTTCCATTCATTTTAAGAGCTTATGGACTGGAAATTGCGCTACGATGAAAGCGACAATCTAGCGATAAGGATGATGCGTGCAGTCACAGATCGCGTCTCTTATTTCATGCGTAAATTTTTCAACTGTCCTTATTTTTGATCGCTCGATTTGACTTTTTCAGTTTCCACAAACGAAATATCTGAAGTTCTCACTGCTATTGCTAAAGTGGACCCTAGTTTCGACAAGATAGAATGGTTGCGATTTTGTGAGAAGGAAATTGTTCCTAATATACTTGAGGGTAACATCTTGGCTTCTTAATTTTCTCTGGTGTAATGCTGTATTTAGCTTGTATTCGCTTCGATTTGGAGGTCCTCAATGATTGGTGTCTTGAGAGGGTAAATTGCATTGCTTCTCTGGGTTATATGGATTTCGTGGATTTCTAGGCGTTCCACCAGCTGGCTACACCGATCAAAGAATGGCAAAAAATTTGTTTCAACATGTCGGATTCCCGAATTATAGACCTAAGCAAAGTGGAGGTGGTTGGTCACACTCTACTGATGCTAACAAGTGATTTTAGATGATATCGGGAAAAATGATGGAACATGGGCCAGTAATTGTTATTTCTTTTAATGCTTATATGATCTATGTGGTGAAAAATACGGAGGGAAAAGTCGTGGAAGGGAGTCAGGTAAATTTTGAACTTATAAATGCTTTGTTTAGAGAATATATCGAGCGTCATTGTAAATACCGTATAACCTCTATTAATCCTCCCCTTCTCTCGCCACGACGGTCGGTGAGGTCAACCATTTTTTACGGCTCAACCATCTGACAATTATGTACTGACATCATACTCAAAAATACAGCCCTGAATCTCAGCTACATTTTTGAGTATGGTGTCAGTACCCAATTGTCGGGTAATTGAGCCTTAAAAAATGGTTGACTCCACTGACCGTCGTGGGGAGAGAAGGGGAGGATTAATAGAGATTGTATGGTAAGCTTCTTTTTAGGATGTCCCCGTTCGTGTACGTCACGTGTGGGTTTTATGTCGTGACATGGAAGAATACGATCCAAAGAAAGCTTGGAAATTGCTCGAATGTCATAGTCAGCCTGACTCCATAACCGTTTAGTTAGTTCGCAAATTTATTTTCTCTCCTGTTGCTTGAAATTTGTGATCGTGTCGCTCTAAATTAATATTGTCTCTGTTTTTCTGTTAGTATTGTTGAGTGGGCCTGCTACCGGTGAATGTTTTCCTGCGTTCTTTTCGCCTTGCCCTCGTCTTGGCTGTCACCACAACCAAATTTAAAACGATATAAAAATTTGTTAAATCTTAAATTAAAAATAAAGCGGCACTTAGATGTCTATGGAGAGTTTAGCTACCTAATGTAGACAAGAGAAATTGTTGTTTAAGACTACATGTATGACCGAAAAGACGTGAAAGCTTTTTTACGTGCCCAATCAAATTTTAACTATCTCTTTATCTAATTTCTTGCGAAAATTTGTCCAGGTTTCAAGCCTCGAATATTCGGGCTCTCGAACATCTCTAACAACATCTTGGGAGGAAAAAATATTTATTTTAACCATCACCTCAACAACAAGCGGAATAATTTTAGTTCTTAAAAAAAGAATATAATTCATTTTTTCTACGAAAACATAAACGAAATTTAAGATGGGAGAAACAAAGAGGAAGTAGAGTAGTATAAGAATCCCAGAAAAGGTTTCAACTCCTTGTTTTTTCTTTTTTTGCGTCCAATTCTTCCAATGCCAGTTCTGCGATACTTAATGTTGTTCTGTTTCCACCGATATTCTTTCGTTCCTTACTTTGCTGGTACTCAAGCTTTTGTTCAGGTTTCGTGCATGGCACACTGGGCAATTCACCCCCTGCAAGAAACGCATGAAATACCTCCGATGTACCTTTAGTTGACGGACGAACTGGCGAAGGACGACGCGACATAACACCTTCGAAGTCCAGCAAAAGCTGAGGCGGTAGTTCACGATCCTTTAAATTGCAGAAATCCCCCTGACTATCTTCTTCCACAATAGAGACCTCTAGATCATCATCTTGATCGTCTCTCTAAAAACGTCATGCATCAAATGTCAAACAATTTAACGATTAATAGCCACATTATTATTAGGGTCTAAGTTTGTAAAAAAGAAAAACTAAGAATTCGGTCAAATAACTTTATTTCCAAAAACGCAATCTGGAATGCCTGAAGCAGAGTCAAAACCGACACAACAACCCCTTCAAAACCTTTATAAAAGGAGTTGTTGTACCGAGGGGTTATTACATCAAGGGTCAAAATAGGCCGCTTTAACTACTAGCTGACCAAATGAGTCAATTTCAGAGAGTTTTTATATGGAAGACATCGTTACGTGGGGAATTTGCCAACGTGGTTGTCACCAAATTATCACAAAGCCTCAAAGACTAGGTAGTTTGGAATAGCCCCGTAAACTTTATTAACACAATGACAAATGTCGCCTCAAATTATGACGAAAATGGTTTGACATGTTTTCATGCTCAATTGATCCCACGGTTCCTTTCATACCAACAACACCTGTAAAAGATCGATTATATAACATCCAAAAATATGCCACGAGATGAAAGAAACCGCGAAAGGCCACAGAGCTGCTTTCCAAGTTCAGCGCTCCAGTTGATAATTTGAATTACAAAATGCAACTTACTGATATATCATTTGAAGTAAGAATCTTCCAACTACATCCATACTTCTCTTTGATGTACGCAGCCCAGAAGTCACGCTGAGTGCCGTGAAGCTCTAAAGCAGTTAAGACTAAAAGTAGAGCAATATCAGGCGTACTTTACAAACCAAGTTTTTTGTATGCCGAGTCAGAGATAATAGCGTGCCCCAAACAACTTTCAACTCTTAGTTTAGTAGGCTCTTCGCTGCAGCGCGACACCTTGTTTTCATCGAAGACAAATGGGACTTCAACCTAAAAATTTCCAATACCGTCTTCAAGTTGCAACATAGAAAGAAGCATTAAAGAGAACGCACATGAACAAAGTTGTTGATGACTCTAGTAGGCAAGGCAGCTTGTCGCGGTACGATTTTTGGAAGACACATAAACTTGAAACGACACTTTTCTTGCCCATCCGTCTTAATTGCTGCAATAAATGATGCTCCGATCCACTGACCAACTTCAAATTGGAATCTCTCCTCGTCGCTAATAGTGTAAAGATTATATATCGTGAAAGACAACAAACAAACACCTTTTACAATCACTTGCTCGTAGCAAACTCAAGCCAAAAGTTTTTGAATAAACATAGGCGAAATTTTCAACCTTCCTAACCACAATTCCAAGACCACGAACCTGAAGGGTAGAATTAAATCAACCTAAGGACGCCTAAAACCAATACTTCCTTCTCCATTGAGTTGGGAATGTAGAACATTAGATCTTCTCTAGCAACGTCGAGGGATTGCGCCTGAACGCGCGGAATCAAGGAAACCGATAAACTCTCATCTACTTTTAATCTGGGTGAATCAATGCTACTCTGCAAAACAATATTTTTGATCAAATGAAGCTATGAGAAAAAATTGGAATCATTACATGTTTTGAAGAAATGCTTTCAGCATCAGAATTGACGTCTGGCTTGTCGCGATAAGCATGCGGAGTCTTTTCTTCTTTTCTGGGTTCTCTAGATTCTGAAACATTCCTTGCCGAGCTTGAAATACCAACTATAGAGCGAGATGAAGTGTGAAGAAGGTCATTATCTTCATTCGAGACGAGAGAGTCCTAAAACAACTTAAATATCAATGACTAAACAACAGGTGAGTGCCCAACTTTTAAAGGAACACTGTTAATTCTTCCAACTGCTTCACCGTGGAATTTTAGAACTCGCCAAAATAGAGGATTCTTTGGCTTTTTAATACTACGCAACAGCCCAATTTCGACCAAATATTCTCTTGAACTTGGCGGCAGTCTATCATCCGGCATAGTTCGTTGTTTGGAATCATCCACCACACCAATAAAAGGATTCTCGAGACAGCGCTGACCACGAGTGATAATACCACACAACTGAATGAAAGATTAGGTAAATACAGAGACACCAATGGTCAGAAGGAAACCAAAATTTTTTCTCCGCCTTCGGTTTTAATGACTCTAGTCGACATAGGCGGCGGAATTTGGACGTGTCTTTGAACATAATAACTTAGTTTGTAGTTCTCAGCTAAAAAATAAAGTTAGCACCGCACACATCAAACATCCATAACTGACCAATAGTAGGTTGCGGCTCGCCCTCATCTTCTTCCTGATCTTCAAGCATCGTAATCATCAACCAAGTACCAATTGGATGCGAATCTCGAAGACGAGCTAAACCGAACGCCGTGTACAGCACGGAAATAAGGCCTTCCTCTTCATGCTCGACAACCAATCCGGGAACTTCACTGATCTGAAAGCTAACTGAAAATGGACGACAATTTTGCCAAAACTACCTTTCTATCTGTCAGATGTATCACTCCTTTCCAATTTTGAGGCGGACCAAACTGTTTTTCATCACTACATCTATCTTTAGGTTGAGGCAACACCTTGCTCTCTTCAAATTGCTGGCTTTGTATCTGACTTTGTGTTTGTCTTTGTTGAGCTGTATAATCATCTGCATCATCAGTTCTTTTATACCGCTTAAATGCAACCCCGGCTAATTCGTCCAAATGATATGGCAATTTTCCCATCTAAAGATAATAACATAATAATAAAGCGTTTTTATCAAAATTTAACCTTTCGCCAGTCATCCACTCCTCTCTTCACGAGAACTGCAATCCAATATGAGGTATGACGGTAATCTTCGGCATAAACGACGAAAGTCTACAAATGATAATGGAAATACAGCCAGCTTGCAGCTATACCCTCGCTAATCCAACCCACAGGCACATTTCGTCGAAGAGGAGGATTAGCGAGAGTTGACTAGCCCACACCACCGATGCGTCGAGAGCATTAAGCAGTCACAAAACGGCTCAAAAAATTTTCATTTTATAGACACAAAGACGTTTTTTATTATAGTGACTGCCTAAATTTTAAAATGATCGCACTACAAACATTTGAAAGATATCAAAGTAGGAAAGACCCGGTAAGAAAAAAACAAACTTCAAGCTCTTCACCCCGACCAAGTCGCTTCAACACATAATCATCCCTGCTACATAAAACTGTTCCAAATACTTCATCGCGAACGCTAACGAACTCATCGGATTCAACACCATCTTCGTCAAGCGATATTGAAGCAGCAACCTAAACGGAGCATTCCACTATGAGAGCAAAGCATGGATAAGACTTGCTTGGACAGTAAGCTCGAGTCTAGCAGTAATACGCAATGGTACCGTATCTTCACAAGAATATGCGAACTGAGCAATCTTTCCATTCTCGATAGGCTCTCCAGAAATGCATCGATAGCGAACCCAGGTACCCAAAGTCTAAAAGAATATGTTTGAAGTAAATAAAAATGTAACTAATACATCGGATACATCTTTAAAGTATCACAATGTGAATGTCTAAAAAGCTAACCAAATCAGCTTGTGGAGCGTACATAAGCCCATCAAGAAGGCTCCAAATGACTACATAATTATGCTCTTTTCGCACCACAATCCCAATTGGGTTTGAAGCGAGCGCGGCAGTGCGGAAGACTTTATTCCTGTTAAAATTAGCTAAACGACAAAGGTCAATTAAGAGGTTACAGCAATAGAAGCATACATTTGTTCGGATACTTCGACTGCTCATATTCCAAATTGGCAGCTTGGTTTTGTTGATTGATGGTGCTTTTCAACATCTTCATAGTCTCCTACAAAAAAAAGACTTAATTGCAATGTATCTGTTGCTTACTCACTTCATATTGATTATCTGCATTTTCCGAACCGGATTCTGACTCAGTTCGAACTAATTTTCTGTGCATTCTAGTGATTGACTCTTCAACTTGCAGCAAAACTAAATATTTCAAAATTAGACGTTCGGCATAAGATACGATACGACTTTGACTGGAAACTACTTCGCTGTATGCGCTGAGAAAAGGGGGAGGCGATGAGGTTAAAATGGCTAATATAAAACTTAAAGTGAATTTTAAAGGACATGTTCATGCCCGAGTCGGGCAGCCCGACACATGACTTTTCAAAATTTGTCTTCAACTGAAAGCCATTTAAAAACTTTTAGTCACATAAGGCAGAGTGAAATAGTGTGAAGCAAATGTGCGAGTTGTAAAACACTAGTCTGCGTCCATCTCTTATGCTCGTCCTTATTTATTTTTGCATAGCGAATAAATATCAAGTGGAAATGAAATATTTTTGTGATACTCATGAAATAACGCAAGCTTTAGATGTCCCTCCCAGTTTGTCAGCTTTCAAGTCTTCTTCCATTCCTTCAAACAGCTCAGTGTAGCCATCGATGCTGTTTACGTTCTCATCTAAACTTTATAACAATTGTATATACAGTCGACGCTCGATTTAACGGACGCTTAAAAAGTTGGATCCACAGCTGGGTCCGACCATTTTTTACCCCAATTTTTGACATCTTTTGCCCATTTTGATATTGATGTCTCCAAGGCAAAAAACTGTAAAGCTCTCCTCGGACTCCCGCGTAACATGACTCGTGACTCACGGGAGTCTGAGGATGTACAGCCGAAAAACGACTGGCAAATCCTTAAGCCCTCCTCAGACACTCGTGAGTCAAGGGTCAATGACTCGCGAATCACCCGACTTGACTCGCTAGTCATGTTACGTGGGAGTCTGAGGAGAGTTTGACAGTTTTTTGCCTTGCAGACATCAATATCAAGATTGGCAAAAGATGTCAAAAGTTAAGTTAAAAAAATGGTCGGACCCAGCTGCGAATTGAATTTTTTAAGCGTCCGTTAAATCGAGTGTCGACTATATTCTCACAAAAAAGAGTTCTTGCCTCTTGGTCGATCTATGATTTCCCATATAGACTTTTTGAAACTTTTTTTCAAAAAGTAGGTTTGCATTAGCCCTTTGCCCTTGATCGGGATTACTCCACGTGACACAAATTCAAAGCGACCACTCTTTTGAGATGCTCTAATAATGAAAAAAAAGTCAGCAAAGATGTTTTGAAAAGTCTTACACTTTGGCGGCGTCGCTGCAATGAATGCCTGCAATGAATCCCTGTTAATCAGGGATGCTAATCAGAGTTAATCAGAGAAGGGGTTGTAGTAACCATATTGATCCTAAGGGGGGGGTGCGTTAAATCGAGGTTTGACTGTATAATAAAGCATGGAAAAGACAGTTTGCCAAACAACTTGGACTCTCTTATCTGTATTTACCATTTTTGTTTTACACAAAAATAGCTTACGACCAGCGGGAGAATGAGACTCCATCCTTGCTAAAAAAAAAGGCTAAAAATGGTCAGTCAAAGCTTTAAGTCTCACATGCAGTGTTGACTGTGTCGCCGAACAAGCAATATCTACAAATTATTTACAGATAAAATTGTCGGTTTTCAAGAGCTTTGTTGGCTCAAAAACCAACCTAGGCATTTTCTGCCCTACAACACCAGCCACAATATTGCCACTGTGAATGCCGCAGCGAACAAGTAGTGGCTGGTTGTTGATCTGAAACACCTTACATCCACCACTTTTAAGCTGTATTTCTTACAGGGTCCAATACACTTCTGGCCTTCCACAACATGCCCAACGCCAAGTGGCAGATCTTTTCACAGTGGTTGTCGGTAGACTCAGGCACTCCTCCCACCTCAAACAAAAAAGCTAGTTCGAGAAAAGGAGTGACACCTACAGTCATATAGCTGTCACCCACAGTTTCCACTTTGTATACCTAAAAAGGCCTATTTTTACATTTTCTATTAAGGTTGTGAAGTGGGCAATTACGTCGTGCAAGGTTACAACTCTGTCAAACTTGGTGAACAAGTCATTGAGAAGATGTACAACATCAGTAGGTTTGCAATGGGGCACGATGTCTTGGAAGCCTGGAACATCGCTGAACATAACGGTAGCTTCTGCATATTCCCCTGCAAAGTTGGTTTTTGCTAATGAACAGGTAAACAAGCTTATTAGAGTAAATACGGTACTAGCATCCACAGTGCAGCCATTGATAAGTTGGGTGGCAACAGAGGATGGCAGACATTCTCGGAGGAGTGCATCTGTTTTGGCTTTTTCTTCTTCCAAGTCTTTGGCGAGGATCTCCAGCTGCTCGTTATTGGCTTCTAGTTGGAGGCTGGAAAGTAGGGAATGCTTAAAAACAGTTTTAAAAAAAGGCTTTTAATGCATTTCACTTGTCCTCCACATCGCTGAGGCGTTGTTGGTTCAAGAGGATGAGATCCCTGGTAGCATCATGCAAGGGAATCGCACTCAAGCGGAGACCATATTGGAGCAGTTCGGGTATGCTGGTCACATATGGAGAGCATAAGTAGATCAGACGATTGTCATTGTCCATCAACATCATTTGGCCCTTCAACTTGAGGTGTTGCGCTTGCACAACATCCTCCTCATCCACAATCGCTGACTCGCTACTGAATTTTGGTTTAGTTCGGGTTAAATTGCTTCTTACAAAATGTTACTGCCCTACTTCACTGCTCTATTGGCTGGGAATGAGACAAAATTGAACACACAAAGGGTATTATGATTTTATTCGGCGGATAAAGGATAAGAAGCCTTGGTTCAATACAAACCTTGCCAGCAAAGCCTCTCGTTGTTGACGTTGAATTTCTTGTGGAGAGGTGCGGACTTGCAGCACAAACACACCATTAATGAAATTGCAGATGTTCTCAAAGTCCAGTGGGATTTGTGGGCGATAGATGTCGAATATTTGCACAATTGGAGTGCCCACTTGCAACAGCTCTGCACTCACGTGGTTGCTGAGCAAGTGAAAATTTGCAAGAGTCATGAAAAGGACACACTCACTAAAGTGACTTGCCAAACTCCAGCAAACGGCAGTCCTTGTCCATAACCACGTGATAGGCTTAAAGTACACAAATGTTTTGTGGTGCACAAAGTCAAGTGTGTGAGTACGTAAGAGAGTCGCAAAATCCGCCTTGCCCACCCTCAGCTTCCCGTCGGTTCTGATCTCAGTGGCAGTGGAGGGTGCGTTCACCTGCTTTCTCAGAGCTTGTTGCAAGGGTGCTTCAACAAAGATATGGTTCTCAGAAATAATCTGAAAGGTGGCACAGAGTAGGGAGCTGCAAACACTTTCTCAACCAAGACTACTTTGATTAGAAACGTGACATGTTCTTCCACTCCCTCCACACCCAACACTTGTACAGCGCGCTGGTTTTTGTCGATAACAACAATGCTAATTTTTAGGTTGAACACTCGCTCAGCAACTTCTCGAATGACACCTATGAAGAAAAAAAAAAGATTTGTCAGCTGAATGGGGCAGAAGCCGACTCACTATTACCGTAAAACCACACCTCTAATTCAAAATCGTGTTTTTGGCATTGTGTTTTTGGCCTACTTTTTGCAAACAAGTCTTAGGCAAGTTACCACCCAATTTATAGCTAAAACAATAAGCTACAATTTGAGTGGTAACTTGCTTGGGAGTTGTCTCCAAAAAGTAGACCAAAAACACGATTTTGAATTAGGGAGGGGGTGTGGTTCTATTAGAGAGAACACGATACTTCCTCTAATTATAGCCCACCCCTAAATTCACCAAAATGTGTTTGTGGCATTGTGCTTTTGATCTATATTTTGTTGATGGCTCATAGACATGTTACATACCAAAATATACCCTGGATTCTAAGCTACATTTTGGTATGTAACATGCCCAATAGCCACTAACAAAATTTAGGTCAAAAACACAATGCCACAAACACACTTTTGTGAATTTAGGGGTGGGCTATGATTAGAGGAAATGGGGTAGGAAAGTTAGCCATGGTTTTTTCCAAACTTTTTTATATTTTTGAACAAAAGTAGCCATTTTTCAAAAATACTTATTATTATGAGACCATCCAGTAGTCAAAATGTCCTCAGGAATGTGATTGTGAAAGAAAAATTTAGAAAAGTGGCTTAATTGCTGAGAAATGACCAAAAGTTGGACTACCGACATTTTGGAACATCTACCACCCTACTTGCAGCCATATCTCAGCAACCAAGCTACTTTTTGGAATTCTGCTTTCAGATTCGGATTCCTGAGAACATTTCGACCACGCAAAGCACAGAAGAAAAAAAATTCAAAAATGTGTACTTTTGTTCAAAAATATCAAAGGTTTTGGGAAAAAAATAGCCAACTGTGGCCAACTGTGGCCAACTGTGGCCAACTGTGGCCAACTGTGGCCAACTGTCATTTTATGGAGCAAAAGCCAACCTAAAACAATTGGATACAGCCCACTTCGACTGGTGAAATAGTGAAGTATGATAGAATCGTCACCAGTCTCTTCGCATCGAAAAGACGGTCCTCTAAGGTTGGCTTTGTAGACCACATGGTCAATGAAGTAGTGCAATGAGTCGAGGTTGTTTAAGAAGCCCTGTTTTTACCAACAATTTGACATTGAATACAAGTTTATTGTAGTTAGCAAACTTTTAGGTTAGGACTCATACAACGCAACATTTCGTCCCATCCATTACCCATTGTATATTCTATTAGATAGCCTCCGTACATTTCCCATATTTCTTCTTTGGCTATTCCTATGCCAAAACACTTGTTAGACTTGTTTTTGAAAGGATAGAAGGTCACGCTACATTTGCGCCCTACAACACCTGTACCCCACAAATTTAGATTAGAAAATAGTCCTTTATTAATGCACCCACACTCTTATTTCTGTTTTTTTTTTTATTGTGGGAGTAATTGCCAGATGGTTTACCTACCCTCCAAATGGCTTAGCTACTCTGCAGCTGGTTTAAAAACTTTTTGGAACGCAAGTATCGGGGCGCAAGTGTCGAGGGGTTCAAATTTCGCGTGACCGGATAAAATACAAAAAAAAACTTGCTTGATAAAGCACAAATAGCATCTACAATGGCATAGGTGTCGGAGTCAGGGTAGTA
>BBSZ01012845.1:0-12356 GCA_000981365.1 Subanguina moxae | reverse complement strand
TCATTTTTTTTGCATTGCATCTCAAATTTTTCAGTTTCTTGTGGTTACGTCTTAGATTGTTGGAATGAGAGCAGTAAATTGAATACCTGCAGTAATACTTTAATACAGGGTAAAGAGCTTGCCAATACAGCACAATGGATAGCTGTCTGTCCAAGATAATCGACTTGATTAGGATCTAGATTAGATGACTGTCCTTTGGATATTAATTCTACAGCATGAGCTTGTCCACCCAGACAAGCATAAAACAATGGAGTTCTGAAGTAAAATAAATTATTCAAAACGATTCACTAAAACTTTAACCTTCCCATAAAATCCAATGAAGGTGGTCCTGCTCCACTTTTATTAAAAGAAAAATAAGTCAATGCATCAATGTGACCCTGACCAGCTGCCTAAAAGGAATAAAACAAGTATTCTTTAACAACTAAAACTAACTAGATGCTCTGGAGTAGCCTCAAAAACATCTCTTTCCTAAAATTAAGCTACAGTAACGGTCAAAAAAAATGCAACACCGCATGTATGCTCAGAAAACATTGATTTGGGCGCACCTATATACTATCCAGAAATTTTTCTTGGCCTGCCACTTTCGCTCTTCTTTTTGACACACTCGCATGCTGTTTTGCGACCAAAGATGCGCGAAACAGTTGCTTGGTCTACTCCAAATTGAGCTGCGAAAATTCAATTCGAGTCCCTTCCTTTTTTTGGCTTGGATAATTGCTTTCTTTGTACCAATCGACAAATTCTTTTTCACTATTCTCAAAAAGAACTCAAATTGAATACAAATGAACGCAAAACTACAAAAAATTGTAAACAAATAGGCAATAGTAGCATTTAATGGTCATACACCTAGTGTTGCTACTGTATATTGGAATAATCTTTTGCACATAAATTCTCATCATACCATTGAATTGTAGCCATAATCGACCAATAGCTTGCATATATCTTTATTGCCAATCAAAGCGGCCAAATGTAAGGCTGTCAACTGTTTCTTGTCTTTATGTGCTTTGTGAAACAACACAATATTCTTTTCAGTCAGTAACTTTCTGACTACTTCCTCTCTTCCTGCAATGACTGCCCACATAAGGCAAGAGCGGTTGTCACTATCTAGTACATCCTAAACAAAGATTTGAATACACGTTGTATTAAAAAAAACAAAAACCTTTGAATTAGATGTTTGCAGAATGCAATTGAGTGTATCAAAATGGCCGGCTTGAGCTGCATAATGTGCAGCAGTAACATTGTAACAGTCCCTTGTTTCGTTGTTAGCTCCTGCTTGTAACAATAAAAAAGCCACTTCTTTTCTACCAAACAAAGCAGCATAGTGTAGGGGAGTGCGATTATCATTGTCAAACACATAAAAAAATCTATTTAATAGATTGTTTTAAAATTAAACCTACGGTTGGGTTAAACTTCAAGTCATTTAGAAGAACTTTTAGAGCTGGTAGGTTGTTAGCCAGCACTAACTTAAAGAGCCTCTTTATTTCTCGTCAACCGTTTATTTATATAATTATATAAAATATAGAATTTTATATAAAATTGTATAGAAATCACCTTTTTCCAAGCCAAGAAAATTCTACATAAAAATCCAAAGAGGTTTATAATTATGACTACCTCATTTACAAGTTTTAGGGCAAAAAATTTTTGTGTGAGTTTAAATTTGATTCTTTTTGCCACAATAGCAGTTTTTAAGCCATTTTCATACAACTGTTAAAATTTCGGACTGGCGATCTTCACTCTCCATGGCGCTCATCGTTGACAAAAGCGGTCCACTTTTCATCACATGTCACGATGTATTCAAAGAACGGTGAGCGACGGTGTCTGCGCAGCAATTTGGTCACAATTTCAACCCGTTTCCTTTTTTGGGCATCTGTGAACTCTTTTGGAACTCACCGACTTTTGAGCAATTTTTTGCCTAAAAATTCAGGCTTACCACACCTCACACCACTAACCTGCGGCATGCAATGTTTTTCCGAGAGGTGGCAATCAAAAAATGCGCGTAGTCATCGACGGATGGGCTTCGACGGCGTTGACGACAGCGACTCGATCGACTTCCCGAAGGTGCCCAGACCTCTTTTCGTCTTCAATACCCAAATTTCCGCTTCTAAATTTTAAAATCCACCTTGCAGTTTGATAAGCAACAGTTCTTTGCTCGGTTGATCTCGGTCTTTGCATTATGACAAAGCTCAAACTCATATTTTAACAGTTTTCGAATATCTGCTTGAGTTTTTTCATTTTCCTAAAAAAAATAAGAAATTTTGAGACTATATGCGTTTTTATACAAATAAAGAAAATTCAAGAAAACACATTAAAAAACGAATTTTCTGGGGATGTTGCCATTACATAGTCGGGAACCTAATATCATGACTGGATATAAGATAACTTTCATACAAGTTTATATATGAAGCTCAAAAATGGTACCCAATTTTCCGTTGACGAAGAGTAAACAGTACTTTCAAATTGTCTATAGTTAAGCACGAAATGCGCATGTGAAGTAAACTCACAATGTGGAAGGCTGTCATGCCTCTTCTGTTTCGCATGGCTACCGTTATTATCTTCTTGCTAGCTAACAGGCGCACCACTGATTCACCTTTAATTCGCAGTTTTTATAACATTTTTGGCTCTATTAAAGAGGAGAGTAATTTTTTTTGCCTTGATCACCCCCCTCCCCATTCTTTTACAAGATGGATCAAAATTAGGCGAACATTTTTTGAATATTGAACTTCAAATTTTCAAATATTTATTTCAGTCACCCATAGTTTTATTATTAATAAAAATAACCTTTTTCTTCGTTATCAAGACTGTTCCAAATAAATTTTAAAGAAATGGTTTTGAAAATGATACATCATTCATATATCAAAAACACTTTGTTTGATTTAAGAATTCGTTGTGGGCAAATAAAATTTGAAATTGGGAAAGAAACTGAATTGTTTGTTAATCTATAGCATACTAAATAATTTTTTTTTCACATTGAATTATGTTTAAATTATTGTGATCATGAATTTTGAAAAGTGACTGGAAACTTCAGGGTCATGCGATTTCTTATCTTAGAGATATTAATATTTAACTTAGCAAAATTGAATAATAGGTGGGCCCAGCGGTGCTACAAGCTTTTTGGGTATCGTTAAACTGAGCTTTGACTGTATCATTAAGTTGATATAAGGTGTAAATGATCAAAAAATACATTACCTTTAAATACTACACTAGAGCAACCATACATCAAGGGAGTTTGTCCAAAGCTGTCCCTTTGATCCAAGGGCAATCCCCATTGGGCACTCATCAGCAGTTCACAAGCAGCTAGACTTGTAGATGCAGCTGCGTAATGCAGGGGAGACTGCCCATTCTTGTCTTGAGTTATGGAAAACAGGTTCTTTGGACCGAGCTCAGATAAAAACAACTCGAAAAACAGTAATTATATTTAAAATTTGAAGAAATTAAGTTTGCCTTCAAAATTTTGGTCGACTCATGTTGAGCAGCTAAATGAAGCGAAGTAATTCCACGCTTGTCTTTAAACAAAATCCACTTTTGCACATCCATTTTAAAAATGTGTAGGATTTCTTGAATACAAAAAAATGCCTTCCTTTTTACAGCCCAGTGAAGAACGGTTTGACCGTGTGCATCAAGGTTGGTGAAAGTCAAATTGCAACTTAATTGTTTTTCTTGAGATTACTTGTAATTTAAATGGTAAATAACTTGTATAAAGCCGTCAAACAGTTGATATTTTTATCTGAAGCTAAAATAGCAGCAAAAAGGATGGAGTGTGGGCAATTGAAAGCATTCCAGTCTCCACCAAACTTTTCTTTGAGTTTTTGTTGATGAATGGCGTAGCCTGGCTAGAGAAAAAGACCAAATTTAGATAGCAAAATAAACCATGTGCCGAACTAACCATATGCCCATGTTGAAGCAAAAAAGTGGTCACCTAAAATAAATTTGGCGCTACCCGGTTATACCAGCCCAAAAAAACTGCTTGGTAATAGCCCAGGTATGCTTATGTGTGTATCACAACTCCAAGCCCTCGTTGCCCTCGTAAAGGGGCGACGAGAGATCGAATATGAGTTCGAGCAGCTACACAATCGTATCAAAAGATTAGAGATATGGTTTTAGAATTGATAAAAGATAAGGCTTTAAAAATCCGTTCCGAACTTTTTGACCACCCGGAAGTACTAATTTGAGAATATGAAAGAAAAATTCCTACTTCTCTGCAAGGACATTTATCGGGTGTTAGCAAAACCTTTTTTGAAACTTTTTCGTAGTTTGATGGCAGCGAACGTTGTCTTTCATAATCAGTAGTCAACTTCATAATATTTATGTTATTTAGTCAGCAAATCACTAGATATCGACTAGAAAATATTCATATGTTCTTAGAAAAGTTTCCAAGAGAAGTGAAGAAACCACTATTTTCTTTTGTTCATCTCCGTCAACCGACATTGATTGATTGTTTCCGTTGAATGATCAATACATTCTTTAGTGTTTATAATTATTATTAAGTAAATGTGTTTTATTACATTTTAAGGGATAGTTTCATAACTAATTTATTAAAAAGGGGCAACCACCAATGCCTCTAGGATTTCTCCTGTGTAAACCACTGATTTGTCTGGCATGGCAGCTGGAAGTTCAAGCAACATATTAGCCGATCTTAAACTCAGTAGGCGAGAAGATGTCTGACTTCCAGCTAGGCATTGCACTTCAGGAATTTCTGTTGCTTTTTGGACCAAGCAAGCTCGGCGATATTCTGGTCGAGGGTCTAGTTTAATGTCTTCAGTAATCTAAAACCAGAAAATAGCTTTAATTTTATGCAAATCAATTTACCTTAACTAACATTCTGGTGTTCCTATATTTTTTAATTCCACTCAACAGTTTGAGCATCGGACATACAAACAATTGAGCAGTTACAAATCCTGAAACAGGGTTGCCTGGAAGGCCAAACACGAATTTGGTTCTTCCTTCAAAGGTACCGCTAGCAAAAGTAGTGGGCAAGCCAGGCTTCATAAATACCCTTCCAAAGTGAATCTTGAATCCGAAGTCTTGGGATAAAATTTGTTTGAGTAGGTCCTAAAATTAAATTTTATGAATTTAAAGGGTCATTGATTACCTTATCACCCATCGAAACTCCACCAGTGACAACAAGAATATTACTCGCTTGGAAAGCTTTTTTCACAGAAGCTACTATGTCATCTTTGCTATTAATAGATAGTCAAGTTTAAGTTTTGTTTGATTTTAAGAATATGTTTAAAAGATTAGTGTTTGTCAAAAAAGGTAACTTTAAAAAAAAAATTGTGAAAAGTAAAAGGCACTAGATACACTAAATTTATGTCAAGCAGTATAAAAATGGTCGCAAAAATTAAAATAAAATTGATGTCATTTTCTGATATTTGTCTGTGACAAGTATCATTTTTTACTATATTTGGGAAACTACTTTTATATCAAACAATGCTTTCTTTCGAACAATACATTTTTCTGTACGCAAAAGGCGCGTTTATGCCCGCAAAATGATTTTTTCTGCCCGCAAATTTTCGGCTATGATTTTGGATGTTATAATTATAAGAAGTTTGAGTTGGAACAAATTTTGCTTAAAATGACTGGCAAATTCAAAATTCTTAGGTTCTTTTTGCCTTAGAAACATCAATATCAAAATTGGCAAAAGCTGTAAAAAATTGTGGTAAAAAATTATCAAACCCAGGGGTTGGTCGAACTTTTTGGGGTGACGGGTTATCGAGATTCGACTAATATAAATTTTAAACCAACTAGTCAGGAGCTATGCCCATATCATGTACTTGTGCCCCCAGTGACTTGAACCTAAAAATAAATCGTTAATAAATCGTTTCTAAGACAAGTCCTTTTTGTTTATTGAGCTCCCATTTAAGGTCTTAGAAAAATATCAAAACTAAAACCTACAAGGATAGCAGAACTGGACGGTTAGTGTCTCTAATGGCAGTAAAACAATTAATTAAGCCTTGTTTGTTGTCATGCAAAATAACTTGGTCAGTTAGCTCATCACCAGTGGAAAGCACTGCCACTCTGACTTTTTTATAAATATATGCATCAACATAATTGCTCAGTGCCAACAGACCCATATCGACTGGTTGAAGAGGTGTGCCCGCTTCTAGAAGCAGTTCACCTAGAGCTACATCACTTCCAATCTCTCTAAAAGTGTTTTTGTCACATATAAATCTTCAAAAATCAATGCGAACCTGATGTCCTGCCCAACTTTGGGTTGTTTAGCTATCATAATTCTTAATTCTTCAACATTCTAAATAAAAAAAGATTCATTAGCTAAATTTAGAAACCAAAAGCACTAGTACATCATGTTCTAACAAAGTCGTATCTTCTACTTGAACCACTGAATCGGCACCAGAAGGTACAGCGGCACCAGTGTTAATTCGACAGCAAACGCCTGCATGTACTTTCACATTGGTTGTGCCCTTTTCTGCTATACTTGATCCGATCACTTTCCTTGGGCCAGCACCATCTGATGCTAAAAAGGGTTTTGCTCAGCTATCTAGTTTTTATCTAAACAGCTAACCTACAACTGCATATCCATCCTTGATTGATGCGCGAAATGGTGGGTGAGGCGATTTAGCTACAATTTTTTCAGCCAAAACATCGCCTAGGAATAGAAGATTTATAGGTACACGCATAGCCGGCCCCGAACGCCGATTTTTTTAGCCTAGCGATGATTTTGATCCTCGTTTGGCTATGAATACACATAAAAAGAGATACCAAGTTGTATGTGTTTCACATTTGCTAATTTCTGATTGGTTTGCAATGAATTAAATGACTGAATAAAAACCGCTTCAACTGCCTTTAGTGCTTCAGTCATTGGAATAGCTGGCCAGTTGCTTCTTCTATCGCGCAAAATAATTGGAGATATAGCTGCTGCACTTGTTATTTTCATATCTTCCATCTTTTTGTGCAAAAAAATGCAATTAATTTGAAATCTAAATAAATACTTATTAAAGACACAAAATGTGGTTTGTGTTGTAATAGCAGATGAAAAAACAAATTATTTTAAGTTTATTTTTGCGCCCTAGCTGTAAAAGTATTATATTTGGCCTTTATTATAAAAGTAAAAAATATTATACAGAAAGTGTCAATTAGACACTCTCTAAGTGTTTTTTTGTTTAAATTAAAAAAAAACAAAATGTATATTATCAGGTATTACCGCTGCTACAACACTGATCGTCAAACATTAGCTCATACTGAACTTATACCAAAACAAACTTGTATTTTTGATTAAAACTTATGATTTAACGGCCTAATCGAGAGAGCTCTCATAAATTTCCAAATTGACTTGCAACCAAATTGGCTGTTTTAACGTGTTTACGACGCTACTAGGATATTACCAACACCCTTTCCCCCTCCCAAAAAAGTACTTGGCATTTCTAGGTATATTGACCTTATAAAAAGCATTTTCTGACCACTTTTAAGGAGGTGAAGGGCTGTATAGGGAGGAGAAGGGAAAATAATAGGGCCACTTTGTAGAAGGGGCTACCTAATTAAATTTGATTGGGTTATTATTTTAACTACTTTTTCTAACGAAATTAGTACTTAAAAATGGTTTTTGAACGCTTTTAGAAAATTTGTTTTCTTGGAGAGAGGGAGAGTATAACCGAATAGTGTCGTGTTTGCATATGCTTTGTAATTTTGACATTTGCGCACAATAAATCAAACATTGTAAAAAGTAAAGTTTATGTATCACACAAGTGAGTTTTATTTCTTTGGGTGGTGTTTATTGATGAGCAACTTATGTAATGATTGTACAAGGAATCGTTTTGTGTCAAAGCATGTTTGTTAGATGGTTGCTGGAGTTGTAACATTGATGAAATTCGTATTTTCGTGTATCCCACTGAAATGGCCGCCTGGACCATCGTGCATCACCTGGGGTCCTCCTGAAGCACACATTTGCATTGAACCTCCCATACCTCCGGATCCTTCGGTGCCTATTAGACCAGGTTTTCTCATATCTGCTGGCCCCCCAGCCACTTCAGTTCCATACCCGATTCCATTGGCCAATATAGCCTGACGCACTTCGGCAGTTATGTTGTGAGAGACGTTTTTGAGGGCGCCCATAATTAGTTTACAGGTCTCTGGGTTAGTTATTGATTGGTCCTCCATGTAACCCACAATTTGATTGGTGAGGGCAAGTGGCTCACCAGTCAAGTTGTTTTTTATCTTGGCAATCATCTCATTTTTCCAGCTGTTCATGTTGTTTATCCATTCATTGTATTGATTCTAAAAAATAATTTCTGAATATATTTTTTCGAAACAATACCTGACTATACCTGAACTTGGGATGGCTGACTTTGTATAAAGTTTTGGATGGCAGACACCATCTGTCCCTTGGTTAGAGTGGTGTTTTTCTTGATGTTAAAAAATTCTGCTTTAGCAGTGTTGTTTAATGATTCAAAGAATTGGGGGGTGGGCATGCCTGCTTGTTTCAAAGCATTCATCATTTGGTTCCCAACTTGTGGAGGATCTTCATGTAGAATACCTGCCTCTTGAGGCCTATCTTGCTGAACTGCAGCCAGGACAACACCTTCAGGATTGATCTCTACGCTGTTACTACCATTGGGACGGGCAAGACAGCCAGCTATACAGATGGTCGCAATCGTCAAAGTAAAGGAAAACTGACAAAACATTTTATTTGAGTCTTCCTCTAAAAAATGGTAACATTTTCACGAGTATTGGAAAAAATGTGATTCTAAAAATAAAAATAATTGTTAAAAACTGAGTCTTTGCCTTCATTTTATATTGCAAATGATCGAATAACTTGTTCCGGCTTTGGTGGATTAGAATTTCCAACCGATAACAAACAATTAGAAATAATAATGCTGCAATTGGTTGAAGTTTGATGCGTTGGATTACACTGGATTACAATAGACTACACTACACCCATGATTTTAGCGCCTGTTTAGGGTAGCATAACCAAGTTGTAAAAAATATCTATTAATTTTTACCGCTATAAAATATTTATTTTAGGAGAATAAAAAGTTGGTGAGCCCTCCAGGCTCACCAACTCAAATAAATAAAAATAAGTACTGAATGAAAGCAACCGCTATACACAGACAAAGAAATGTCTTTGGTCGAATTTCTACTACGAGACAAATATCGATTCAAATAAAAGGTCCCATTGAAATTTAATTCGAATTTGAAGTTTTGGCGTAGTCAATGCGTTAATCAATTGTATTCTCTCTTTATGTGTAGGGATTCAAAAAATATGATTAGATAGTCTTATAAAATACACTTTTTTGAGTTATTTAAGAGCAGAATCCACAAGTCTTTTTACACATCTTCTTTCTTGTTTGCTCCAAATAGGCTAAATTGCTGCAGAAAGGAACTGGCTGTGCGTTGTTCCACTTTTCGCACCTAAGATTGCATGTTTAGCATTGATGTTAAGGTATTTTGTAAAGTATCGTACTTTTTTTTCTTGTCCTTGCATTTATTATGCTTTTGTTTGGCTGTATAGCAACGGTTGCAACTTTGAGGACAATGCTGAGACATTAAATTAAACCATTGCTGAAAAAAGCTTGTTGATTTTAACGTAAGATTTCTTTATTGATGAAGATTTTGTTTTCCTGTTAAGATACACAAAAATCTGCGCCAGTTATGATTACAAAAAAAAAATCGGGTCACTAAAATCTGGCCAGACGAAATTTCAAATTAATACTTCTATAAAATCTAACTTACTTTTTTGGCAACTTTGTTGCCAAAGACATAAAGCAGCCTGCAGAGACAAATGGAGAGAGAATAAATAAATATGTCCAAAAACACAAATTTGAAGCTCTGCCGGGCACAATTTTGTCCGACCAAATCTTAGTGATCTTAGTGAAATTTAATTTTTTAATCAAAAAATCAACAAGTATTTGAAGCCCTCGGGTTAGAATGTTTCAGCTCGAAAAATACTTGTTTGGTGCTTTTTCTTGTATAGTTAAGGTGTAACTTAATTTGAACTCAAGTCAAGTTTACGAGGGAGCGCGAAAAAATTGTGGCTCAGTCGAGTCACTCGAAGGGATTGTCGCCGAGGACTGTCTCTTTCCTGCAATGACCTTTGGTAAGAAGTTAAGATGTCTGAGTCTCAAACTTTCTGCAAACATTTTAAAGCTCTCAAAAGCTTGCATGGAAAGACAGCTGAGATTGGTTATTTTAGTTATAATAGCACATGTATGACTGAATTTTGGAAAGAAATAACAAAAAGCACTTGGTGAATTACACCTTTCCGCCAAATGGTTAGATACCGTACTCTGATTAATAAAATGGCACCCCCTAATTCAAATTATTTTTTTGGTATTGTGTTTCAGACCTGTTTTTTCAAATTTAAATTGTAGCTTATTATCTTAGCTACAATTTGGGTCGTGAATTGCCTGAGAGTCGTCTGCAGAAAGTAGATCAAAAATACACTGCCAAAAACATGATTTTGAATTAGGGAAGGGGGTGCCGTTCTATTAGATAGAATACGGTAATCGACTATGTTATTAACACAGTCGATTAAACTCAACCACCCACAACCCAAAACTATCATTTTTCGAGAGGTTTTCCCGCCATTTTTTTGCACAAAATGATTTGTAAATTTGTAGATCGAAATTTTTCAGTGCAGGAAATTGCGCCAAAAAGAGTTTTGTTTCCAAAATTTTGATTTTGAAGCGCCGTGCCGCGTATTTTCACTCCTTTTGCGTTCTTTATAAACCCTATTTCAAAACCTTATTTTTAATAGTAAACTCTTTAGAAACAAACCGGATCTTCACAGAGGCTGATATGACTGTCACAGTTCTTAGCTTTGTTTTTGCAATGCTCTAAAATTATGTTTAAACCTCCGCTATACTTCGCCAAAACATGCAAAGTTTCGCGAAACAAGGGTCTCGAAAAATGAATTAAAATGCAGTTTATTAGATCTGTGTTTTGTTGTGTTCTTATTTAATTTTTTAGCAAAACAGAAAGAGAAATAAAAGGGCTACAAAATGATGCAAAAATATGCCAAAGAAACGACTGTTATATTGTCTTATCGTATACATGTTAAAATTTTCCGCGGACTTATCCGCCAACCTGATAAAAATGAATAAAGTTTAAGGCGTCACTTACTTGAGTGCATTTTGTATTTATCATGCTTGTATCTTTTACAAGTGGCAGCACATTTTTCCATGACGCTCTTTTTTTTGTGGCAGAGATGCTTTAAAATAATTTTTATAGTTTGATTAAAAAAAAATAAAAAAAACCTTTAAATGATAACAACCATTGATTTTATCTTCAGGGCCGTTGTTACCTTTGCACAATTCGCAGGTCTTGGGACAATTCTTTTGAATATACTGCTTTTTTTTACATAAGTGTTTATTTCTATCACAAGAGTAATCTAAAAAACAAAAGTATTTATTCATTATTAATATAAAAAAACTCACATTTATTGTCTCTGCAGCTATTTTTTGATCTTGTTTTGCCTTTAGAAAGTATCTTCTTTTTTTTCTTATTTCTATGACTCTTGGCCATATCTGCGTCTCCTTTGCTAGTCTCATTATCCTCCTCATCGTTATCTTTGTGTTTCTTACCATTTTTTGTTTTTTTATCCACTTTTTTGCTGACATTACTCTCTTGATCATTTTTTTTGGTATCTTCATCACCACTTTTTGTTTTTTTCTTTTTGTTATCTTTTTGATCATCATCTTCTGTGTTTTCTAAATTATCACCTTCGTTATCACCACCGTCTTCTTTATTATCTTCATCGTTTTTTTTGTCTGCATCTTCATTTTTTTTATCTGCTCCTTCTTCATCGCCTTTTTTTTCTGCATCTTCATTGCTTTTTTCATCTGCTCCTTCTTCACCGTCTTTTTTGTTTTCATCTTCATTGTTTTTATCTGCAGCTTCTTCGCCTTCTTTTGGCTCATCACCATTAGCAGCTTCTTCATCGCCATCATCTCGTCGTTTTCGAACTAGCATATCATTGGTAGTCATGATGTGCATGTCATTTAACTCAACAGAAGAGACTTGCTATAAAAAAATCTAGATTTAAACTCAACTTTGTGTGAATATCTCCGTAAGAAATAGAATTATCTTGAGCCTAACATGACGTTTTGAGCTTTTTGATATGAAATTTTTTTTCATCCCTAATCACGGCTTTTTATGGTTACATGACATGTGCGCCCCGACACTTGTGCCCAAAACAGCTAAGATAGTTTGCAATATTTTTTTACATAACATGACGCAGGGTAAAAGGATTCTTGACGTCAAATTTTAATTTTTTGTCTCTCTGTGAAGAAATTTTTTTTATCTCCAGATGGTTTATCTACCCTTCTGCTTCTTTATCTTCAAAAAGTATCAAGAAAAAAGGCAAGAGTCACCAATCCCTAAAAACGGCTGGGGGAAAATGGTACACG
>BBSZ01012844.1:0-39871 GCA_000981365.1 Subanguina moxae | reverse complement strand
GGGGGGGGCTTATAAATTTTCTGGGGTGGGGGATATAATACAGTAGAGTCCTATAAGTTATATGACTTTAAAAGAAAGAAGAATGTGAACATCTATAAAAACAAATACATTGTAAATTAGCCATTAGTTGTTGATCTTTTAACTACTTACATTGCTTTTTGCATGTGCTATATGTATGGCAAATAGACTACAAATCACAAAGACTAGTAAAATAATGACCCACTTGCTGCCAAAAGCTTGTTTAAGCAGCATTTTGGTGCTAAACAAAAAATAAAAATAATGTTTTAGTTTAAAGCTTTTTGTATTACAATCAAAACTTGATTTAAGATACATCCTTGAGATTACCCGAATCCTTTGGGACTAACCCCCAGGTATGTCATATATCGTGATATATCTTATCTCAATCTTATCTTAATTTTCATTTACATAAGACTGTAGTAAATTGGGCCAATTAGATGCACCCTGTGTTAGAAAAGTTCCGGTAAAAATTTGAATGACTTATATTTTTTTTATGAAAGGAAAAGTGGCAGTGTTTAGTGTTGTTTTAAAGCCTGTTTTCTCTACTTTCATTTCGTATATAACTTTTATTAGCATTCACTCAAAATTGCCAATTGAGATCCAGAACAGGATCCGCAAAAATTTTCCAGACATCATCAAGGTCAACACCTATTGGCAAAGTGCGATAGTGACTGGGCTCCAACTCACCTGACTGTTTGGTGCTGGATCACTTCGCCTGGCCTTTTCTTGAGTCAGAAGCATGCTTTGAACCTCATTATCGGTTACTACGCTTAAAACTTCGCTCGCAAAAAATGGAAGAAAATTCCTCAACAAATGATACAAAAAGCTATTCACCAGTTTTCAGTTAGATTCCGTAAATGTATTGAGGCCAATGGTGGCCATTTTGAGTGAAGGTTAAATTTTAAATACTGCCGCTTTTCCTTTCTTAATAGAACAGAAACGAGTCATTCAAATTTGTACCGGAACTTTTCTAACACAGGGTATTTAAGACACGAGGTTTATCTCAAATCTGGTGCATCTTAAATTGAGTTTTGACTATACTTCAAAATATGAAACATAGACTAAAATTGTCAATCACATCTAGTTTAGAGTCTACTTTGGGGTGAATATCTATCAAAAGTTTCAATGAGAAATAAAAGAGGAATAATAAATACTTTTCCATGGCACACTTTAGGAAATTTCGGTTGACTGACATCTAGCATCATTATACTTATTAGAACTCAGTCTGTACATTATAAAGACCATCAGATGAATAAAAGCAGGTGCAAAAGTTTCAGGTGTTCGCAAAAAGCTTTTTTTCGTGTGCGTCAAAGGCACATTTTCTAACTCTTAACTGCAGCACTTCATTTTATTAAAGCAGTAAAGAGAGTATTGGTTTGTTTAGCTGATAATTTTTTCTAGATTTTCTGTCTGTTGATTGCGAAATTAGTCAGCAAAGTTTGGATTTGTTCACTGAATAACTGATTTTCTGCTAATTTTCAGAATTAATGTTTATATCTAACTGACTTACCCAGTATTCTATGAAAAAATGCATTTTAGTTTTATTTTCTATTTGATTAAACAAAAATTAGCTGAATTTTTGAATTTTGGATCGTTGTGACAAAGAAGTTACACGAATGAGAATTATAAATAATATAAAAAACCAGCTTTCATACAAAAGGTCAAAGCGTTTCCTATTGAAGGTTTATAGAGCACTCAAAAAATATTCATAGACAAAGCAAAAAATAATAAAAATTTATTTATTTTACACAAAAGATAATGAAGGGTATCTTTTTTTGTGACATTGTTCATGTTGGAATAATATTCTTTCAATTTTTGATTTTCATCTGGAAGATGTGTTTTAGCTCTAGGTATTCGGTCAGATTTGGATGGTGTACAAGAAGAAATCCGTCATCTAGAAGACGTCTTCGAGCAGAACCAGTCTTTTAATTACCTATGACTTGTCTGTTTAATTTTATATACCGTATTATTTCTAATTCAGCGGCAGTCTGTAATTTTATTTGAGGGCCATTTCATGAAATGCTTTTTGGGACTTAAATATTTCGGAAAAAATCGTGTCGATACATAATTTTTTCTAGATTTTCATAGAAATACAATAATTTTCTTTAGAAGTTATCATTTGATCCTCATGCTCTACTCTTTGGCTTTGCTTGAGACATTTTTTTTTGGTTTGTCTGCCTGTACAAAGATTTTTCTGTCTTTAGTCATGTATCAAATCTGAGCTAACTATGTCTGTGCAACCTGTTCAATAAGAGGGCAGCAGCAAAGAAATACCAAGTCTTTTGTGGTCACGTTCTTGCCTTAGCTTGGGTTCGAGAGAAGCGTTTAATAACTTTAGGTTTTAAGAAGCATCATCCAGCAACAGGCAGAAAAGATGTTTAATGCAGAAAAACCTCAAATAAGGAGAAATTAAAAGACGCTATTTTAAATATAAGATATTAAATATGCAAACAAATTTTTGCAATTTATTTATTTTTATGCTTTTTATAATACAATTTTTATCGCGCAAGACTATAAAAAGCCAATTGTAAGCACGGGACTTCAGATAAATATGCAGAAATATTTCATTGCGCTGACTTAAAAAGTGTTAATGATTGCAAGATTATTGCTTTAAAAACAACAGGTGAGCAAACTATTGGTTATACCCGTTCTTAGCTGCGCTTTGGAAAGCCTGATTTAGTTTTTGGCTCTGTATGTGTTCGTAAGACTCCCGAAAAAAATTTAACTTAATCATCCTGTTGTTTTTTTCCAAAATTTTCAAAAAAAAATTTCGTATTTCTCTCGTTTTTGCTGGAAGCCAGTTTTTGGGAAGTCAAAAAGTAATGGTATTTTCAGACCCCATTTTTATTCGTACACATCCACTACCAGGAGGGACTGCGATTTGTTGCACGCCTATCATATTCACTCTTTTTCGACGAATTGCAAAACTTCCGTCGATCCTAAGCACGTTTATTACAAGTCGCAAATATCAAGTAAATTTCAAAACCGCAGGACGAAGAGGAATTAGTGGATGACCAGCTGGAAGAGGAACTTCATCAAGGACGTCAAATGACTGGGATCCAAAAAATAGAATTTTCATAGAATATTCTGCTTGAATGTGTGATGTGTACGTTATTATTAGAGTGAATAAAAAAATGGATCTGATAACATGATGCTTGGTAGAGTGATTGAATTTGTCATTGGCCCTAAATAATGCTCTTAAAGTGATGTCAAATTGAGACCCAACCATAATTCTGTACGGGTCTCGAGTTGAAAAAAATTAGTTCTTTGACTTAGAGTTTATTTTTCGTTTTTATTCCTTGTGTTGTTTTTTTTTGTGGTTTTTTTTTAGTGGTGTTTTACTTTTCGCATTGATACTCATCCTTTGCCGATCATTGATTTGTCATTGGCCTGAAATAAATTTGCTCTAAAGGTGGTTTAAATTCAAAAATAAAATATATCATTTGGCGTTATGTTTAGATTTTATTTAAAACTATATGTATAAGAGTTTTGTGTTCAACAAAGTAAGATCAATATTATATAGAATTTGATTTTTTATTATTTTTTAAATGGTCCGATCCTTGGCTGTCACCTCTTCCTCGTCTCCTTCTGAAGCCACTGAAACAAAGGCAGATAATTTCGGAAATTCAGCAGTCGTTGCAAAAACTCCTACTAAGCTACAATTGTTTGTGGTAACCTTTGTCACGCTGAAATAATCTTTTTTTAATTTTAGTTTTTATTTCTTCACTTTGATTATATAGGCTCCTTGTAGAACAAAGTGTGCGGAGCACGACGGCATGACTCATGCAAAAATTTATATATTTTTTTTATTTTAACCATTTTAGTCGCCTAAAACAAGTAAAAAACGTGTTTAAGTTTATTTCAGTCTCACTTCAGACAAAACTTGTTGTTTAAATTTTTTTATCGCTATTCTTGCACGTTGATTTAGGTTTAACTGTAATTAGGACGTAAAAAGTCAAAATCGACGCAAAGAGTTGAAAACTAGTTTTTTTTTCATTTTTTTTTACCCTAGATTTAAGGTTTTTCAAAACAAACTGAGCGAAAAGATCTTAAAATAATTCTCCAATTAGTAATAAATCTCTACTTAACAAAATACCAAGAATTTGATGCAATGTTGGGACAATTTGCGATGCGATATTTTCAAAATAATGCATGCGATGTTGCGATGCATCGTCGTCATTACTAGTTAACTGCTAAAGAAGTAAACATATAAATAATAGAGATGCTTTTAAAGTAACTTTCTCAAAATCATGAATAGAGATCAAATAATTTTTATTTTCAAAAATTTTGGCTTAAACCAGTAATTTATTGAATTCTTTATGTATTTCATAAATTAGGGTCAAAATAGAGTGATAAAGCACAGTTTGTTCACAAAATAAAAAGTCAATAAGCTCTGTAAAAGCTGGACATTTCTATACGCTAAAACCCAAAATTCGGAAAACGGCGACAACGGGCAAAGCTCGCCGATTTTTAATACTGTCCTAATTTTTTTGGGTACTACTGTATTATAAGCCTCCACCCCCCCCCCCAAAAAAAAAAAATTACTTGGGTTTTTCTAGGTACCACATAAGAAGCATTTTTTCACCATTTTTAAGGGATTAAAGGCTGTATATGTCAATAGTCAATAGGACAAGAAAAATCAAATTGCTTGAATCGACATTGCAAATGTATTTACGTGTTTTGGGGGACGGGGTATAATACAATAGAGTTTTTTGTTGTTGTTGTTGTTATACTCTGTAGACATGAAAGCAGTTCTCCGAAACTGGTATCTACCTACGGAAATTTCTAAACCTTCATGCAAAGCGAAGCCACCTTCGTGCTCTGCACAATTTTTTCCATGAGGATTCAATACTGTACGTGCAGTCGTACGGACAAAGTTTTCCAGTGTTAAACGCATAAACCCTAAGCAAGTACTTTAGAATTATCTAACACCACCATCTACTGACCACTTACTAGAATACAACTATGTCTTTTCCTACTTTATTCGGCCAAGCGGTATTAACAACATACTGTTTTCTCTCTAATAGTGCCCCGCTACCTAGGACTGATATTATAAAGACAAAAGATGTTTTTTTTTGCATTTTTTTACATTAGTAAATAACTGAAGAAATTCAACAAGATGAAAATAAAGCATGTGGGCTTCTATTATAGGGACTATGGTAAATACACAATAATGTATCGTCTGATAATTAATTTAAGGAAAATTTGACCCAGAAGACTATGCCTTGTTTGTGCAGCCTGTCGCGCAATTTACCTCTGTAGAGCAGTTTTGGAACGCATATCGTCACATAAAAAGACCATCTGGTGAGTTAGATGTAGACTTTTATAGTACAGGGTGGCTCAATTTCATCCCCGATTGTATTTTTGTTATAACTTTTTATTTTTTAACCAATTTTCAAAATTATTTTTTTATTTTGTTGTGAACAAAGTCGTAAACTTTGTTCACAAACTTTTCAGACACACGGTAATTTGATGATAATTTGGTTAAATTTAAGATGTCTCAGAGAAAGTTGACTTTCATATGTTCAAACAGGGGATAAAACCTGTTTGGGAGGATACTGCAAATTGCAAAGGCGGGAAGTGGATATTGCGCATAAAAAAA
This sequence comes from Subanguina moxae, assembly GCA_000981365.1. Taxonomy (NCBI): domain Eukaryota; kingdom Metazoa; phylum Nematoda; class Chromadorea; order Rhabditida; family Anguinidae; genus Subanguina; species Subanguina moxae. The sequence goes on along the minus strand of BBSZ01012844.1, from coordinate 34,251 downwards.
GGATTGTCTTCGAGGATCTGGGAGAATTTGCTCTTGGCAATGATTGGTAAGGAACAACTTATTTTTCATTTTTTTGTGGTTTGAGGGGCATGCTTCTCGGGGACAGGATAACGACGGGTGGCAAGCAGTGTTTCCAATAATCAGAAGCAGAATGAAAGGCAGAATGAAAATTTGAAATTTTCAAAATCAGAATTTGTTTTTGACTCTCATTGTGCTTTTGAATGCCTCCTTTCTGATATCAAAAAGTGGGCATTCAAATGCAGAATGAGAGTCAAAAACAAATTCTAATTTTGAAAATTTTAAATTTTCATTCCGCCTCTTATTCTGCTTCTGATTATTGAAAACACTGGTGGCGCGGCAAAATCTGGAATGTAGTAAACCCATTTATGATACAAATTTTATATTAAGTCACCGATACATGTAATATGTCATTTTAAAGAGCAGAAAGATGCTACAAAACCTATGTCTTACTGGCTCTCAATGACTCCATTTCTGCGAAGGTGATCAATCCTTTTCTTTTTGCCCTCCGCCGACTTCTGTACAACGTCCAGCGGCATTTGCCTCATGCATATCTTGATACGATTGGTGAGCTGGCGAATTTTTTCGGTTTTCCAACAATCAACCAGACTTTTTCTTTCAAAATTGACCAGAAGTCTTGAACGGAACGGGCTTATACTGGAGATTCGTCGTCGATGATCCAAGAGAAATTTGAAAAGTTTTTGTAAAGTCGACAACACAGTGTTTTGGCATTCGAAATTTGCTGTCACTGCGGTGATGAATGCGCTCTTTTTTGCGGACTTCAATGTTTAGCTTTCGCAGATAGTTCTGGAGTGTTGTCTGCTTAACGTGGAACCGTTCAGCAGCTTGGTGCTACGAAAGGTTGCCTTTGTTATTGAAAAGACACTCTAGAGTTATCAAGAGTGTCATTACTGCATTTGATCAGTCTGTCAAAAGTTTGCTGCAAACAAGGCATAGAAGTAAGTTCAGATTTTGCCTCCCCACCCGTTACTTTGAGGTAGTCTATACACGTATTTTCTCTTATAGAAAGAGTCGACTAGAACAAAAATTCAATTATAGGTGAACAGTTTCTTGTTGGAGAAGAGATTTGTGGAGCTGTCTGCTCGGTACGTAATCAGGAAGATATTGTTTCACTCTGGAATCGCACAGCAGATTCTTTGGGTAACTGAACTTTTGGGGTCAGAACCGGAAATTGTGATTTATTTTAGGAGTGACGAATCGTATTAGAGATACACTCCGTCGTGTGCTAAACTTACCCGTAAATGCTATTTTGGAGTACAAAAAGCATGATGACTGTCTTAAGTATGGTTTTTTAAGAGCTTTTACTATTAAATTAAGAATTTTGTTCAGAGATCAGAGTAGTTATCGCCATACAAATCCTGATCTCTATCGCCGTTGATTATATAAGGTCTTATGTTTTGAAACAATCTAACATATTCATTGCCCTCCAATAAAAAATTATTTATAGCATGTTATTTAAATAAAAAACGTTTTAATCAATAGAATCATAACCATTAAAACATTAAAGTTTTAACCGGCCAAAGTAAAAAAAACTGATAATTGGTACAATTGCAAAACATTGAATTAAGTGATCAATATCAAAAATTATTTGAATTGTTTTTACAAACAATAGTAAGGTTTTTGGAACACAACTTTCCACCCGGTATCTCTTAATTTTGTAGTTTTTTTCCTAATTCATGGTTAAATTTCGACTGCTGGTTTCCTGGCGTTTCCCACAGTGAGGTGGAAGCCGGACATTGACTGACTCTAAATATTAAAACATTTATTACGTCTTTCATACAGACGTAATAAAAAACTAACAGTGAGAACAGGCACACATGCCAAAGCAATTTTTTCAGTGGTTTGTTCAAACTTCGAGCAAGTTTCATCAAAAGTGAGTACGGGTACATCATAATACAAAGGCTCACATCTTAGTTCTGGGATTCGCTCGGATACTCCTTTGCTTCTTGGCTCATTGCACAAACATTTGACTTCACGGATCAGTTTTGGAAGTCGCTAAAAACATTAGTTTGTATAAGTAATTAACTTTTTTTAATTTTGTGATGTTTTGACATACAAAAGAATTTTTTTAGGTTCTAATAAATTCATAAAGTAACACTTGCATTTGCTGTGAATGCTTACAGCTTAATTTTACAGTCAAACTGGCTCTAAATATTAACATAGCTATAATATACCCTTGCGGGATCGGCTGTAGGGGTATATTATAACAAAGGTTGTACAGGGTACGTAAAAAATTAATAATAACTAAAAAAGTGGCGATGTTTTAAAAGTTGGTAGTCATACTTTTACGCGCCCTGTACTATATAGTGGGCGTGTATTGTATATTGTATCAACGTTCGACTGCATGATTATAAATTGTACAAATATTAACAACTTAAAAAATTATACCAGCAATATTTACATTAAATTTGTCATTTTCTTAAACTGCTCAAAAGGTGATTAAAATCTTACCCTTTCATTAAGATTGTCTTCGTATTGGAATCCACAAAATGCTCTCATTTCAATAGGCATATCTGGCGAAATTTCAACATCAGAAGCATTGGGAATATCTACAAAACTTTAACTATTTGTTTTTTGTGTAACAAAAATAGTACACAGTCGACTCTCGATATAACGATCCGTTTTGTCCGGTATCAACTCAGAAATTGACTCTCGATTTAACGCCTACTCACAAATTTTGCAATAAGTTCCAGTGGGTCGTTATAACAAGAGCCGACTGTAGTCAATTTTGACATTTAAACTCAGTTCTAAATTTATGCTGTTTCGACTTTGCTTTGGACGAATCCAATTTTTTGTTGCTCAAAAACAAAAAAATTTTTAAAATTCGATTTTTTTAAAGAGTACTAGTTCCTTACTTTTTTCTTCACTTGTGGTTGGACAAATACCACCATTATAATTTTGAACATCCACTTTTGCCGATTTTACACCAACAGGCCAAGAGTGTTTTACGTTTCCAATGACCATAGAGAAAACTGCTTGTTTAATATCTGGTTGTGTAAAATCACTAGCTGTGCATACGTTGTCTCCTCTTCTTATTCTAATATTTACGTAGTTATAATTTGTAAAAATAAGCCTGTGCTTTAATAACCTTTGTTGATACAATAAGGACATTAAACGAGTAGGCATTCCTTCCCTTAAACCAATAGAATAAAGGCGATTTTCGTGAGAAGGGCTGCTACTTCTGTGGCGTAACTTTGAGGCTTGGGCAGGAACCTAAATATAATTATTACTACTTTAAATTTTTTTGCCTGTAAACAAGCTCGTTTTAGATGCAATATTTGCGTGATACCAAAGGACACTAAAGTCGGAACTCAAATTTATATCTTAACGACAGCTTATATACAACCACTTTTATTTTTTGGCTTCCCAGAATTGTATTAACTTTTTTCTGCTAAAAGGATTCACTTCCCTTCCTTGCTTATAAGCAAGCATTTCATAGCAATTAACTAACGTTGATTAATCGTTTGCTTTTTTTGGAAATAAGGTGTGAGTCAACAAGAAAAAACATCTGCATGATTATTTGAGCTCAATACCAAATTGATCTTTGTAAAATAACTTGTTTATTGTTTTTCTTTGAATATTTTCTAAAATTTATACAAAAATATTTTGACATTTTGTTCATAAATATTTATTTTGAGATGGTTGTAATTATATATGTAAAAGATACATTAGATTTGTTGCCAAAAAAAAAAGAGGGGAAGGGACAATTAAGCGGCCACTTTCTAAGGAGGGCCCACTCAGGAAAAGAGAAGATCTTGAACATAGCTTTGTCAACTGGGTTCTACCGCATAAAAAAGCTCTGGTATGCATGCTATTTTCATGCATTCAGAGCTTCCTCAGGTATGCTTGTGTGCGCATCTCAGCTCCAAGCGCCCGTCTCCGCCGTAAGGGGGCCAAGGGGAATTGAGAGTTAGAGATGCGTGCACAAGCATACCTGTGAGATGAATTGGAGCAAGATCTTGGAGAAATAAATGCATTTCAGGCCTTTTTTTGCCATAGTGCAGTGACAAAAACAAGGTAAAAGGGCAAAAAAAGCAACAAAAATTGCACAAATGGGTCACAATAAAAAGTCAATAAGCTCTGTAAAAGCTGGACATTTCTATACGCTAAAACCCAAAATTCGGAAAATGGCGACAACGGGCAACGCTCGCCGATTTTTAATACTGTCCTAATGGTAATACTAAGTATAGGGGGGAAGGCTATAAAAAACACAAAAGGATCAATTTTTTCAACAACAGCTTGGAAACTAAAGTGGTTTCTAAAATTTCTAACCTTTGAATAATCTGATACATAAATAGCTTGAAAATTATTGCGTTTTATCTCATAGCTGTTTCTCGTAGCTGCCAGTTGCTAATTTATAGAAAACCTACCGACAAAAATAGAAGAAACGCAGTGGCAAGGGCAAGAAGGCAGTAAGGCAGTGAAGAAGAATGGGCCGCTGTGCTAATCATCTTAGCAAAGTTAGGTAGCACTAAAATACAGGAGAAATACAAAAAAAATTAAAGAGGCAAGCAACTAAAGGGCCAATGAGAAGTTGTGTTTTGGTGATAGATGGAATTTAGATAGATTTGGTTTTTAAATTAAGAAAATTATTTTTTTATAATTTCACTCTTAGACGCCTAAATTACAATATCCCAGCTTTGCAATTTTTTTTTATTTTTAAGAAACACATTATGAACAAAGTTTAAAAATATATTTAAAAAAAGATACAAAAATGAAAGAACAAATCGCGAAAATATTTCTTTAAATAAAGCCCATTGAGTGCCGTCATTTAAGTGCCAAAGGTGGATTACCTTTTAAACGAACATACAATCTCTTTATTATTCTGACTCACTAAAAAGGTAAGGAGAATTGTGTATATCTAATAAGCCATTTATTTCTATAGAAAAAGATTTTTTTAATGAAAAACAAACTTTCGTCCCAGAGTTAAAAAATTCAGTTTTAAGGAAAGGATAGTTTAAAAATGATGTTTACGCTGAATTTTGAAAAACTTTATGATCAATATTGGCTTCTGTTACTAGCAAATTTTTAAATCAGATACAGTCGACTCTCGATATAAGAGCACCCATTGGGACCGACAGTTTGTGCTCTTATAGCGAGAGTGCTCTTATAGCGAAGGTAAACTTTGTCTGTTTTATCTGTCTTTACGGCCAACCAAATTTTTTTTTAGTGCTCTTATACCGAGAGTGCTCTTATAGCGAAGTGCTCTTATATCGAGAGTCGACTGTAGTAAATTTTTTTTGGCGATTTTTATGTGATAAACGAGAATCGATTGTGCTAAACTCGATTTTATTTACGAAATATTCTGCCACACTTCATGAAATATTTGGCACTATGCCACAATCTAGCCCATATTTTGCCTTGCGTTTTGCTATTTTTGAGTACTGTTACGCAAAATATTTATTATTATTTACTAAAAAATATGCATTCAACGACTCATGCTTTGGCCATTATGTAGTAATTGCAGTGGAAAAAATTTTCGGAAAGTTTGACAAGAATGTAACTTTTTCTATTGTTTATCAATTGTTTGCTCATAAAAATAAGATTTTCTGACTTTATTACAGAAAGAAATAAAATTTTACGATATAAAATAAGATCAAATCTTACAAATAATTGAAATCATCTATGAGCATTAGTCGACATTGATTCAAACATGTATTCCGTATAAATAAACTACAGTATACCAAGTTCTCCAAAATTGCTTTCTGACCAGATTACATACATATACACCAACCTAAGAGGTACGTATATATATATATATATATACCTCTTAAGTTGGTTTACCTTGACCCATCAAGAAAATAGTCGAGTTTTGGTCAGCTTTTTTTTTTAAATTGTCTTCCCACGCCTAAAAACATGTTTTGTAAATAAAACAATGTAGGCCCTAAAACACTGACAATAAATTTTTCCTCTTCGTTTTAAGAGGACTTAGTATATTGTATTCCGGCCCGTTGGGGTCCTTAAAACTGCTACAAGCTAAAGCCGAACTTCATAGATACTTTTGGAACAGTTTTTAATATTAATTCACGTATTTTTTGCTTTTATTTTACTTAGAATAATCGAAAAAATGTAAAAGCGTTTTATCTATGTAAAAAAGGTATCCCTGTATTTGAGATCCACAAAATAAATTAATTTCATACAGAACTTTTTTTAGTTTCCATTAAAAAAAAAAGTAAATCGTTCGTACTTTAAGGGATGTACACAAAGATAAAGAAGTGAGCAGCAGTTATTACTCAGTAGTTAGCTTTGAGCATATATGGTTGATACTACTGCATCCTCCCTGCTTTAAATACCACTTTAAATTTATTTTCGTAATAGAGATATCCTATATACAAGTAAACAAACCCATTTATGCAGCTTAATTGCTGCTAAAAAATTACTGTTAATGGGTGAGTAATGCAAAGTTTTTAAAAGCTTGCTTCAAAAAGTAGGAGGAGTTTGTTATTTAAAGAAATTTGTGGTGTGAGTAGTGCTGTTTCCTCGTACGTGTGATGTTCTTAGAACTAAATGTAAGCTAGCATTTAATTTTTCACCTGCTTTCTAGGTGTGTTTTTCTATGCTAAAATGGAGAGAAAAATGATGAGTTAGTTGTTTATTTTTGAACAATTTTAGTTTAGAGCCATAAAAAACGTGCAATTTTTTGGCATACAAATCTGGTCTCTACTTATGACCCATCCTGAATTAAAGTATTTACAATAGACATAAGTAAAATACAAGTTTTCACATTACACACAAGTAAACTACTAACATTCACAGATAACAGATAAGTTTCTTTGTAGGTCTTTTTAAGGGAAACTGTGTTCAAGAGTAGGTCCTGTTTAGAAAGTGGCCCCTTCCCTTCCCTTATACAGCCATTAATCCCTTTAAAATATGGTTGAGTAGCCATTTTACAAAGTGGCCCTATCGTATCCCTTCCCCTCCCAATACTGCCCTCAATCCTAAAAATTTGGTTTGGTAACTATTGTTTTAACTTGTTTCTTATTAGCCGCAAATATTGTAATTCTTAATGTTTCTATGTAAAGTAAATATTGCAATAAGAATGAAAACCAGTTTATTAAATGACAAAAAATGTTAGAAAGGCCTCATAAGTTTAAGTTTCTATTTATAGTCGCTTTCAGCGTCTTTACGAAGTCTAAAAGCAATATTATTCTTAAAATGTGTGCGACAGAATTTACGTAATTATGAATACAAAGTTAGCAGTCTTATCAGTGCGTGGGGTTATTTTAAATATTGTAGCAGAAAAAAAAACGTGAACCTACAAATATTACTTCAAATATTGGTAAAATATATTCTGCATGCATTGCCGAAAATGTGACAGATGTTTATAATTTGCTAATTAAAAAAATCTGTGAATCACTTTCACTGTGAAAGTTTCACATTAGCTATGGAGATGTCGAGGCTGAAGAATAGATTGTGGCACTTGTTTGGTTAAAGATGCTTTTTTATTTTACAGTTCTACTGTTTTCACCTGCTATCAAGGTAGTACTCGACAGCATCTGTCATCGAACCAAAATTTTTTCATTCTATGAATCATGTATGATAATAACTGTATGAAAATATAAAAGGCAGAGAACAGTTGGTTATGCTTTTTTTGTGAAGTTTTTGATATTTTTGGACAAAAGTACTCATGTTGTAAAAGTTGTAAATAAGCCATGTGAAGCGCATTTTATGCGCTATATAATGGCGCTTGCAGATTTCCTAAATGGTGAAATGTTATTTATGGCCACTGTTATACACTAATGAAGTTTAAGCAAGTTTACACGCCAGTCGATTTTTTAAGCGAAATATAAATAAGGATACTTCTATTTATTACTTTCTAGCCTCATATGAAGTGACTTTTTATCTTAAGAATATTTAAAATGGATCAATAACAAAATATTGAACCTGGGGGGTCTCATAATAAAAAAATTCTTTACTTTACTCTCATATTATTTAAATTTATTTCGAAAGAGGTGAATGGATTTTCGAACATTTTATAATTTTTTTTAAGTTTTTATAAGTTTTGTAGATCATTCCAGATAATGGAATTGATGGATTCTTTGAGACTTAGACCGAAGTGCAGTGGCTTGATAAAAGTAACAAATAAGTGAACGCAGAGGATTTCATGAAGGTCGCTGCAGAAGTGCCTAGAGTTTTGAGCCATTCTGGAAGCAAAAGTCAACAGTCATCGGTACGCAAGTCTCGTGCAACTTCGGGAAGCTCTTCAACAAGCAGGGTATGAAATCGACGTCGAATCGTTCGCCTCGGTGATTGAAAATTGGAAGGAAAGAATGCGTGCCTGCGTCAAAGCATATGGTGGCTATTTCGAATTCTAAATTATGGGTTTACGTAGAATTGTCTGAACTTTCTAATGGTGTTATTGTTTTCAAATTGTTCTTTTGTTTTAAATAAAACTTTTGAGTTCAAAGTTGTTGATCGAACTTTTAGCGCACCCTGTATATGAAAAAGTGAATATCTTCCACAAAAAAAGTATTTCGCATAAAAATAGAATGTCTAAATTACACCATTGTATTTCTAAAACGCGAAAGTACAAAGTTAAGCCATCAAAGCAGCAACTACACACCACATTTTCCTGTTTCCGTGGCTGCAATAGGCTTCTCCGTTAGAAGCAAATGGTATAGCCAAATTTCTGTTGGTTTCTTCAGTCCCCAAATTAGTAGTGCAGCTGACAAAGAACTTTCCGCCGTCATATTTTCTGAACATAGCTCCTTGAATGGAGTGTTGAGAAGATGCTACATCTTCTATCATGTTCTAAAACTTTCCAAATTTATTAAATAATTTATTATTTTATCAATTTTGAAAGCATGATGTCATAATTTTTAGTTCAGAAAACGTTTAGTTTTTAGTTCAGAAAAATTTAAGTAATACACAGTCACCTCCAACATCACAGTGCGCCACTCTGATTGAGGACACAGAGAATTTTCGTGAGTACGCATTTGCTCTTCTAATATCTACAATAAAAACAATTCACAGATAGTGTTATTTAATTAATGATATGCTCAAATATTACCGATCTTTTTTTGCGTCCACAACCACTCCCGCAGCCTGCTCCACCACCTCCACAACTACCTCCACATCCTCCTCCACAGCCACCTCCTCCCATCATCGGAAAACCAAAACCATCAGTTTCTTGCACTGATAAACAGAATAGGGTTAGGGCAAATAGTAGGCACAAAAATTTATAGACAAACAGAGTGTAATTTACACGCATGATTAAGAAAATGACCAGACAATAAAAACAGCGAAAAATGAAAGATGATTAAAAAAGTTTTTTTTGAAGATTCTGAAGAAGATGCCGAAAAGAAAATATTTCATAATTTTTGTGTCATCTAAGAACTGAAAGGCTGAATACAAAACACTCCCACAAATATTTGAGTGGCTCTCCAAAACCAATAAAAAAAACTATGACTTTAGTTTTCGATGAGAATGTTTTTCACAGCAATTAACAGGAGTTTTACATTAGAAAATGACACAAATTTAGAAAACCAATTTAAAGTTTATTTGAAAAACACCCATCGCATTACAGATTTACGATTTAATAACATTAGACATTATTAAGAAAAACTCAACAGACATACAATAAATACCATCATTAATTTTATAGAAATACATTTTTATTATAAGCGCAGTTTTTAATAGAGTCACAGCTCTAGGGTAGGGTTAAGAAGAAGAAAAAATCAAGAAGAAACTTCTTTAAAAAATCAACAATTTTTTTAATTCGTAGAATAGAAACAGTCGAAAATTTAGAATTTTTGGTTTAAAGTCGAAAGAGTGCATTGCACTGTTTCGCGAAACAAGAAAAAGTTTCCTGAAACAAAAAAAAACAAAACATTACCTGTTTTGCGAATCTTTTTTGCAAAACATTAGAAACAAAAGATGTTTCGTCTTTTTTTTTTTCGCGAAACAAAAATGTTTCGCGAAATGTTTTGCGAAACATATTTTGTGTTCAATGTTTTGCTGAAGTATAGAGGAGTCTTTACTAAAACTCTTTTTATCCAGGAGTCTGTCTGATGTCTTTGGCTGCGAAGTGGCTAAATACTCCCAAAAATTTGTTAGTGTAAATCTGTTACACGTTAGCTAACCTCGTCGACAAAAAAGCTTCTTTATGTGACTCCTAATATAGTGTTAACCTGTAATTAGTGATCAGTGATCAAGTGATCAGTTGATCACCTATAGACGGTCGAAAGAGCTCATCATCGAGTCCTTTAAATCGTGTAGAGTTTCCAATGCCACCGATGTAAGTGAGGACGACGCCATCCACTGCTTCAAAGAAGATGGGCCGGTTTTGAGTGGTCGAAGCTGAAGCTAACGCGTGATGAGAAGAAGATAGCTGAGCTCATACATAAACCTTCGAAAATTCCTGCTAATACAGTAGTATCAAGCTATATTTGACTTTTTGAAAAGTTTTTGGCCATCCCAATCCTCAAACATGCTTTCTGTACGTTTTAAGACTTAGATTAACGAAAGAACATCGTTTGGGGTAATTTCTAAATAGTGGAGGATTCTATATTTTAGCCTTTTTTATTGTAAAGAAAGACAATAAAAAAAATTACATCAATTGTCAATGGATGTTTCCAATGCACTGTAATTTTTACTCAAAAACTATTCTGCGGCATATCATTAAGTGTTACTAAAATATTTTTAAAATCCAAATAAACGGTTTCGCATTGCATTAGTGATCTAAAATACAACAAAATATAATAATTAACTTTTAAAAAAAGACATGCCTTGTCCAATTCATTTTTACTTATTGCTATTCTCATTTTTTGTTGAGCAATCATTGGTTTTCTGTTTTTATTTTGTTCAAAATAATTTTCATTTTTATCAAAAGGCTGTGAGTTCACACTTTTGATCATTGCCTGAAGAAGTTTGTCTCGAATATAATTCGCTTCATGACTGTTCATATATTGAGTCTCAGGATATTGAGACTCCCAGGATGGTCCTACATAAACGTTGATATAACAAATCTTTTAGTAAACATCAAAAATACTGACCATCAATTATGGAATAACAATGTACAACTGTCAGTAAACTCAACAAAATTAGGTAATTAAATAGATTAAGCGGTAAGACTGAGCAGTTTACAAACTCAAAGAGTTTCATTCTTTTAGGAAGGTTTTAAAATAGCCACCGTTTTCTTGTCTTTATATAACAAGTGGTCTTCCTTGGAAAAGATAGTTATGCGCTATTAGTATGTATTGGTATGCTAATTGCAGGCTAAGTAAAACATTTCTCTTTAAAGCGGCGTCAATAAATAAGATTTCTAAAAGATAGACTGGCAACCTTAGGTTTCTTATAGCGATAAGATATTTGTTCTAAATATAATTTTTACACAACTTATGAGAACATATTTTTCTCAAATGTTAATTTTCTCCGTATCTGCTTCATATCTTCATTAAGTTAGGTGTAATGGCTTAAAAAGTTCATTGCTTTTTAAAGGTTCTGTAAGAAGAGTGAAATTTGTGGCGGCGTATCTAGTAGTGAAAAAGATTTATGGTTCCAAGATAAGCAAAAAAGAATAGATTTTTTAGAAATGATTACATCTAGAAGGCCTGTGTTGAAAGATACATATTACAATTTACAAAATTTTAGAGAAAGAAAATCTAAACAAACCAAAAAACAAGATTAAGTTGAATTTTTCTAGTTTTTTGAATTTATTCAGAATGTCTTACAAACATAAAATTAATGGCGTCTATAAGAGGAAATACGGTAACATTGATAGGGATGATTTTTATTTGTTTCCAAATGAAGCATAAGTTTGAAAAACACAAGATTTTTGTGCAGCTCTGATAAATTCCAAATACAGCTTTACTTTCTAAATCTTGGCTCTTTCTTGACATATTTAAAAAAAATAAATATACAAACAAAGAGTTGAATTAACCAAATGAAAAAGCCTTAAAGATTTTTTCTTTTTTAATTACAAAATTTCTTCCGGTTGAAACGCCTTTTTAAAAGAGATGAAAAAGGCGTACAAGGAAGACTTACCATCATATTTAAAAGAGACTACTGAAGAGGAAAACTACATGTTTTGACCTTGATCCTCGAAAGTTGGTGTTCCACTGGAAGCTGCTCAGCTATATGAATGATCAGTCTAGCCCCATTTTTTTCTTTTAAACATTCAAGCCATAACACAATCTTATTCATTCGGAAATGTTCCATCGAATCAAGTCTTTTAACGTAGTTCTTTTATTTGTTTTAATGCTGGCAATTTTCGTTGAAAGAGCTCACGCTTTCGGCTTTCCATCAGGAGGTGGAGGTTGTGGGAGTGGATGTGGAGGCTGTGGAGGGGGTTATGCAGGTGGGTGTGGGGCGATTACATATTGCTCCCCAACACCTCTTTCTCCATGTGTAGCTTGCACTTGTGGCAAGAGAAAAAAACGATCGGTACTATTTTTGTACTTCTTCATAAGTAAATAATTGTATGCTAGATTCTGGAACAACAACTGAAAACTCATGAGAACAATGTTTGCCCACAAACAGCTTGGAGAAAAACAATTATCCAGGTAAGAGTCATAATTGTTCGTAATTTTTTTGACTTTTTTTAAAATAATCAGCTTATTTCTATGTTTTGTCCCGGCGATGTTATGCCCGGCGGTGTTTTATCCGCGGCGATGTTTCGGCCGCGGCGATATTTCGGCGCGGCGTTATTTTGTCACGTACCAAAATTAAAGACTCGAAAAAATGCTTTTTACAAATTCTTTTTAGTAGTCCTGGCACTAAAAGTTTTCAGCAAAAAATTCAGGCATACAATTTATCTTAAAACTTCAGAAAAATAGGAGCCAACTTAATCTTTGAAATTCAGAGGAATTCTAATTCTACCATCTAATAATAACTGATTGGGAGAAAATTCCTAGTGATAACATAGAAATTCTAGATTATTTTTTCTGTTAGAAAAATTAAAGAAAAAACATGCTTTTAGAATATTGGAGATGACATAGTTTCAACTCAGCATGCCATTCAGGGTGGAATGTTTCATGATTTTGAAAACGGCAAATTCTTTGTAAATTGCATCATCACGACGAATATTAAAAGTAACACCTCAATAGTTATTGATGGATTAGAAGAAACAGTGCCTATAAAGTTTGTTTCCAATGGAAACGCTTATTGTAGTGCAGGAAACAGCAAAGTTTGGTGCACGGTTGCTGCTTTGCTAGGATAGATCTAATAGATTCTTAATGTTAATGTTAATACAGTCAATATTCTACAACTAAACTACTTATGATTTAGTTACTGCGATTTTGTATAAAAATAATTGTGTTTTCAATTGTTAGCATCTTGGTCGGATCATATGGTTAAAGGAAATGAAGAAATGCATTAGTTGAATTAACAAGTTTAGTTTCTTAAAGAGATCAACTTTTTTACAAAAATCTCTCTATAGCTTTGTAATAAAAGCTCTTCATCATATTTTCGAACACCAGTATCTCCCTATAAAAGCCCAAAATTTAAAATTTTTTTTTAAAGCTACTTTAAAGATTTGGAAATTGTTTTGTAAAACATATCACTTTTTTTAAATTTCTTGAGTCTTACAAGGGAAAAATGTTGCTCATGCGTTCAAACGATGGTTGGTAATAACTTTTTTCATTTTTCTGTGAGCAATCTTTATTGGTTTTTTTTTTATCAACATGTTTACTTCAGAATGGTATCATTGGTACAATTGCACAAAATGTTCGAAATACACTTCTTTTAAGAAGTCTTCTTTACATCATAGTACTCTCTCTTTTTTTAATGTCTGCACGACTGAGCAAAACGACAACAGCGATGATCAAGGCTGGGCCAGCGGTGATCAAAGCCAAAGTTTTGACAACACCAAAGTGAATAAAACCACTGTTGGCACCTTCACTATTATGTCTATGCTGGTAGCCATGCCTTTTATAACCGTTTTTCTGGCCTAAAACAAATAAACAAATCATTTTTGCTGATATTTTTTCAAAATTTTTTTGGTAAAATTGCTTACCAGCATGTTGCTTCTCATTCTCTTCACTGCTGCTACTTTCAGATGAGCCTATAAGACAGCACCATTATATAATCTCGTTAATAATTTTTTATGATAAAATTTGTTAAAATGGGTTGAATAATAAAAAAAGTTGTACAAAAACGCGTTTTATGAAAACTCATATTTTTGGCCAAAAAACCTTACTATTTTACAATGGGTACCGACTTTAGAGCTTCGACTTTAGAAAAAGTATATCTCATGCAAGAAATAAGATTTGCCTTAATATAACATACCTGCAGAATCTACAATATCTGATTTGATGAGTTCATCCAACATTCTAGAGTAGTCTTCGGAATAATTTTGCTTTTTCTTATGTGTAGGAATGTCTTTTTTCTTATCTGATTTTTCAGATTTCTTTTTGTGATTTTTCTCTTCCAATTCATATCTGTTTTTAGTCTCGCTCTGGTTTTTTTTCAAGACAGTGTCTTTTTTTTTAGATTGAGGCAATGATTTTTCGGTTTTTCCATTTTCCTGGATGAATGCAACTATTGTTTTTTCCCACTCACGTTCCTTATTTTTTTTTTCCAATTTTTCCTTCACTTCTTCAGTGTTCGTATCATCTCTAACGATTTCTTTGTTTACAATTTCCACTTTTTTTATCGACGGAGTTATTCCTAATAGTACCCACAAAGAATCAAACATGCCAGAGTTATTTTTTTCTTTTTTATCTTTTTCTTCGGAGCTCTTGACCTGAAATAAGCTGAAACAAATAAAAATAGTTAAATCTTATTTAAAATCTTTTACGGAGTTTTTATTGCTTGCTGCACTTCTTTTTTTATCTGGAATATTTTGTATTCGCAAAAAATAAATAAAACTTTTTTCACCTTTTCCAATCACTGCACCATTTTCTGCTGCTTCAGGTGTTGTTTGAGTGCTTTCGTTTTTTAACTCTGGCTTCGTTTGTGCGCTGGCGTTCTGATAAGGCGTGTTCTTTATGATTATGCTCTCTTCAATTATAGTTGTGCGAGGCATTTGATCACCCATAAATTTGTTTTCATGAAAAGCACGAGATGGGCCAAACTCTTCATTGCTGCTTGAAACCTTGTCAGCTTTAGTTGCCTCCTCTTCAATGTATTCAACGACTGAAAATTAATTTTTGAAATCTTGTTTCATTTTGTGCCTATATTAAAAAAAAAGATATGCTTTTCCGGTGTTTTGAGAAAAATTGACCTATCTGTTATTGATAACCCTAATCTAGCTTTTAATTTTAAATACAATTACCCTTTCAAAATTTTCTATTTGACTTATCTAACTGAGATAACCATTAACATGACTGTTTTATTTTATTATTTAATAAAATATCTTAATAATTGTTATTTTATTATTATATGACTAATTTTTTATGTCAGATAAAAAACCATAAAATAGTAATCCTTTGTAAAACGTAAAAGTTGTCATTAATGTCAAATTCGTCACTTTTCCTAGAAATAACCGCAACATATATTTTAACGTTAAAATTACCTTTACAATTTACATTTGCAATAGATACTGCTAGGAGTAAAAGGCAATAATTTAAAAACATTGTATCTAAAAACTAAATTTTATGAGAGATATTACGGGACAAAAATATTGCGGGACACTTTGCAATAGATAACTTGAAAAGAGGAATGAAATAAACTAGCTGTTTATGCCTTGCTTTTACATCTATATCTATATGATCATCAGGAGAGTGGATGGAGTATGCCTAGTTGATGTTGTGGATTGTCAATGTTCATAGTTCTTATCTTCAACGTGGCAAGAGCTCAAGTTAACATTAAAATATCACTTATTTTATGAGAGCGCTGGGAATGCTATATTTTCAATCAATTTTTTAAGTGTGGTTCCATCAACTCAGCACTAATGCAAGATTTCAATCAATAAAATCCTGCATCTTTGTATGATTTTCTAAAACTGACTAGCTTTTTGTATGCATCTTTGGCTTCCAACTCTCAGCGTTCAACAATAATACATACCTCTTTTTGTGTTTTTTTTTTGTGTTTGCGTTTTTTGCCTTGGTTTCTCCATTGTATTTTCTTAACATATTGTCTTTTCTTTTTATTTATTTTTTATTTTCTATTTTTTGAAAAGTTACCACCTTTTAATCAAATTGTGAAAATTTAATAAACAAGAAGGCTAAAAAGTCGAGAAGAACATATGCGAACATTTTCTTGATCATGGTTGCGGTCGACGTCGTGCTTACAGTCCTCGGATTATGTCGAAGTCTAGGTGTGGACAAGGTATGGCCACAGTCAATTTTTGACATTTCAGACTTTTTATGAAATTTTTCTAAATCTTATGTCTTACAAATATTTTGATTTTCTGCAGTTAAATTTATAAGAAACTGCAGAAAAGCAAGGATAGTCACTTTTATAGTACTTTTTTCAACTTAAATGTTGTAAAATTACTATGGTAATTAGTGATGAAGGTGTTGCGATGTATCGCATCGCAACATTGCATTGTAAATTGTCCCAAGATAGCATCAATGTTTTGGCGGCTGTACACCATAATTTACACGAAAATTTGTTACGAGGAACATTTGTTACGCGATCACTTTGTTACGCCACAAAAGTTTATATATACTCATTTACAGTACTTATTTTTGAAAGGATTTTTTTATTCTGACGCACTCCAGTAAGAAAAAAGACCTCAGGAATCCAAATTTGAAAACAGAATTTGTAAGGATTCTTCCGTTCCATAAAATGCAACTCCAGGTCAAAACATTCTGTTTCCAAAGGAAACACGATTCCCAGTTAAAATCCCAGTTGAAAGGTCTGAATTCAAAAAGAGGCTTCCTTGCTGAGATATGATCGAAACTAGGAGAAAAAAAGGATAAAAACTAAGTTCGCTTCTAGCTATGATCATATCTCAGCAAGGAATCTTCTTCTTGAAATTCTCTTTTCAGATTCGAATTCCTGAGGTTTTTTTGCTCGTCGAGGAGCCCCAGAATAAAAAAATCCTATCAAAAATGAGTACTGAGTATATGCAAATTTTTGTGTAACAAATGTTCCTCGTAACAAATTTTCGCGTAAATTATGGTGTACACTGTACAGCCTTTTTGGCATTTTGTTAAGCAGAAATGTATGAATTATTATGAGATCGTTTTACTGACCTTTTTATAAGAAGCGTTAAATTTATTTTTTTGCACAACTTTTGGTTACTATTTCTTATTTGGTGTGAGTCTGATGTGGAAGCTTGCTCTCGTAGATCAACTCTTTTTTATAAAAAAGTTGCCGACAGAATCGAAGCGCAATAAGTATTTCAAAAAATTGAAGCTAAGCAAGAGAGGGCCGGCTACGAAAAAACATGTTCGATCCTTGCTGAGCTATCTGCTTTTGCAACAAGCCAGCCAAGTAAACAAATTTTCTCCGTCGCCAAGTACGATTAACAGATTTATTGAGATCCATGCCCGTATAAATTATTATAAAGTTAGAGTCAAGTTTGTAGTTAAAGTTAACAATTGGTGCATAGAGTTAAAGATAAAGTTTAGGTTTTGGTATGCACCATTATAAAGGTGCATATGGCTAAACAACCTTAACTTTATCTTTGACTTTAAACATTAACTTTAACTCTGTAACATGGATGTCAAAAGCGATAAAAACCTAAGAAAGCAATAAAATTTTTAGTCCAATATCGCTTTCCAACTATACTTAAGCGTCACTTGTGTGTGAAACATTGTACTTTTAGGTATGTTTCTGCAATCTTTTTTTATTTTTTATGGAATTTTATATTTTTGTTATTACTTCACATACAATATACTTAAAACAGCCACCTTGTGCAAGTAGTTTTTCTTATTCATTCATTACTTAAATGTCTGTCAATAAAAATACTTTTTACATTGCTTTGAACAAAAATTCCATTCAGCTTTTTTTAATATGACAAAGACTACCAAACCAATTTTATAAGTTTATATGCTCACCTTACCCAGCTTCAATCTTTATTTTTTAAAGAATAATCAAAGATTTCTTTCCCCAGTCATTTTGCCTTTTGATGCATTAATGTTGGTAAACCAGACTGAAAAGAATTTTTCTCTCTACATCTTCCATTGACAACCGGGAAAAAGGGCCAGACACTGGAAGAAACAACAACAGAAGCAATGGTGTCTAATCAGAGCTGTTGGCTAGATTCTGGTCTTGTTATTATCAGGCAGCAGTTTGTTTACGTGTCTCTCTGTTGGCGCCACTTTTGCTTGGAAGAAGAGCAGTGACTGCCAGCCCTTCCCTTTTTTCAGAGTGAGCAACAGCCCGCACGTGTGTATTGTTGTATTGCTGTGTCCTGATGGTGAGGCGTGTGTATATCGTTATTTGGCCAGTTGCCAGACGGCAAATGAATGAAACTCAACGAGCCAAGGGATGGTGACTGGCAAGGGAAACCGACTGGCGAAACGGAGAGCGAGCATTCTCTATTTTCTCCTTTTTTTCCTAGTCAATCATTTCTCCTCGACCAAATTTTTAATTTATTATTTTCTTCATTCTTGTCTGTAGTTATTATGCGTGAGCTCAATTCAAGTTTCCGATTTTTGTAGCTGAAAAGATGATTGAGTTCCATATCTTGTTCTTCTAAATTTTTCAAGATTAATTTGTTGGGTTAGATTTGAAAACATATATTCTAACTCTAACTTCAGAAAGTTTTTTTGAGAACAGGCGGAAACACTAATAAAATTTGGCATTATAATTCAGTTAGAAAGATTGTCCAATACGCCGAAAAATAGCGTTAACTAATTTTTAGTAAACAATGCACACGAAGACAAAAAAGGCCAAAGTATACGAACAATACAAATATTTCAGTAACAATTACTATAATAATTACACACCAATCTTATCCAGAAAGTGCTAACAACTAATGTAAAGCCCAAACATTAGTAACTCGTGAAATACCCTTGTTCTTTATCACTTTTTGGCATAGACTTCATAAAGCAAATGGAATTGCCATCTAAGATTCTTTGACGACCTTCTCCAAATCAGCAATGTTCTTGGGCTTTTAGCGCTTAATTTCTTTGTCCACATCGATGCACTAAAATAACGATGACAAGCCAATCAGCTATTCAATTAATAAAGACTAACCTGCTCGATAGTCCAGTTATGATGTTCCTTGGCATACCGAATCCTCTTTTTTTCGGTTTTTTTCACTGATCAATGAATTCTTCCTTTCAACTCGACATATAAGATAAAACCCTTTAAAAAATACTGGACCGTTGTTGTACTGATAGGCTCTTTCAGTTGATCGACGATTTCCGAATGAACATCGACAGCAATTTTGTGGCTGCAACTCTGATTTTTATCTGTATACATAAAAACGTCACACAAGGTAAAGTAAAATATCTGTGAAATACAATGCATAACACGACCTATTTTCTTCATTCTACTTCGGCAACTTTTTGCTTTCACATGGTGAACAGCTTGGAGTTTGGTAGATTTTTTGATTGTATATTTTGATCTTTTTTTGTTTTTGTGTGCATTGTTTATAGATATTTAGTTAACGCTATTTTTAGCGTATTGGACAAACAAGCTTTTCAATAAGTATATTTGCTTGGTTTTGCATGATGCATAATTTTCTCGAAAATTTGGGTTTTTTATTTTTTAGTGGCATCCTTAAGTAACTGTACACCACTGTATATTTATATTATACCTATTTTTTTTTATTTTGTCCATATAATTTTTTTATTATTTTTTGTAGATGAAATATATTTAGAAATGTTTGTAAAAGTTTGATGGGTATAAACTTGAAATAAAGAAAAGTTGAATGCCTATTGCAATGGTGTCTCCTTTTCTGTTTTTTTTCTACATTACTGATTTATGTGTTCTTCTACTTGGTCTTTCTTCCATTTTCGATTTTTCGATATATAGAGAAAAGTGGGAAAGAGTAATGAGCGAGCCGAGAAACTGGGGAAAAATCGATGATGCTATTAACAAAAAAAAATCACTCACTTAACTCCATTGCTCTCTCTCTTTCCTTCTCTTTCACAATCAATTTTGTGAGGCGTAAGCGTAGATTTAAAGATATAAAAAGTGGGGAAGCATTGCTATTTTTTAAACCAATTTGCCTGATAAACTTGCTATGAAACAGATAACTTTGGAAAAGAAGAAATATTCTCTAGTTATCTTCTTAACCCAAAAATTAATTTGTCTTTCTGCTTTTTTATTTAGAAATAATTTTTATTATAAAGAAACTTCGACCACGATAACAAGTTAGTTAAATATAAAGCTGCCTAGAAAATTCTCGCAAGTGTAAATTTTAAAAAAGTCAGCGTTATTTGTCTTATTTTTTTTAATAAAAAAAAAATTGAATAAAAATCTATAAAAACCAATAAAAAAATCCACAGCACTTCGACCACTTATACTCATTTTCGTATATGCAAGTTTATGTTCATTCGATAGCCCTTGGAATTTAGTTGTGAAAAACGAAGTACCTTACAAAAAGTGGACATAACGGTCTCCAAAAGCAAGAATTTTTTTTCTGGTGCTAAATTCAAAAAATAATAAGTGTGACGGACATATGCCAGATACTATATTTGGATAAAGGATGCGTTTTGTCGCGGGTCTATTTTGTTCCATCCCCGAAACTGGTTTTCTAATATTTCGAGTGCGCGTTCACCTAATAGTTATTTAGAATAAAGTTGAATTGGGTTTTCTATTTCTATTTTTGGCAAGTGCTTATAAATTAATTGTGTAGTAGCTGGGAAATAACTTCGCAATACTTACATAATTGTAGTATATAGATGTGAAAATTCGTTTTAAACGCATTCTAAAATAGTTTCTGCAATGAAACCCTACTAATAAGAGACATTTTGTACAACTTTTTTCTCGCACCTTTGCTTTTTGAAAGGCTACCTTCTCAAACCTATGTACAACTTTTCTGAATATAAAATATATATAAAGTTATAAAGTGTTAAATTTGCATATCTTTTATTTCAGCGTGACCAATCTGCTTATTGATTTATTTACCGCATATAAATTGGAAAAAGCTACTACGTATACAAATCCATTTTGTTGCAAGTTAATGGCGACTGCCACATCTACCACCTCCTCCAATTTTGCCCCAATTTCTGCTGCAGATGGCAATGCTGGCACCAACAATAATTCCGACCAAATCAAAATTTTTCCTGGAATTAAATTAAGCAGAAATGTGCAAAAGTCTTTTCATGTGGGTTAACTTTTTTTAAAGATTTAAAATCTGAGCAAAACCCTGAAAATAAGAGTTGCCAATATGTTTACATTCTGATATTTTATTTGATTGGATGCTACTCGGGTAAACCTTACAATTTCTATTAAATACTTTTTAACCCCCTTTAAGCAAAGCAAAACTTAACCAAACCATGTGGATGTCCACTTGGTGTATATTTTTTTCTTGCTTTTATTTTCTAAAAACCTCTTTCTTGTTATAATTAGAGCATTTTAAAAAAAGGTTTCACAAGTTGAGATACCTTTTTATGGGGTGATTTTCTATTTTTTCAAAAAAATCGAAAAATAGCCTATAAAAAGGTATTTCAAGTTGTCAAGACGGTAATTCACCCCTATTAAACCTCCTTTATAAAACCCTAATTAATACAAAAGTAAAGGGTTTTGGAGCCTAAAAATGAAAAAAAAAAATTATACCAAGTGGACATTCACTTAATTTTGTTGTTGTATGGACATGGAAAAATAGCAAAATTTATAGAAGTTCCTTTCCAGACAAACTTCAACAGGCTTTGGCATAAAATAAAAATGGTTTTTAAACACTTGGAAAACTTGTTTTTTGGGGGTGGGGGGTGTATAACTGAGAGCCCTATTTTCTTATTTTTTTGGCTTTACGTATTCTGTTTCCTACTCTTTTTAAGTTAGATAATCAGATTTTTTTGTTCTTTTTTTATTGATCTTATTTTGATGGAGCGATTATTGGACTCTATTGCACTCTCGACTTTTTTGTGATAACCAGTGAATAGACCAAACAGCAATTTTCCTCTGCTCATATATAATAAATTTTACTGATTTATTTTATTATTATTTTTTGGTTTCTAAGCGAAAAACGAGGAAGCACTGTTATTACAAGATCAAGTAATTCCCATTTATTACTAACTAAAAATTAATTATAGTTGGTTTTTGTACAGGCTTAGTTTTTTTTGTATTTTCTTCACTTTAAACATTTTGGACTAAACAACAATGGTAGAAAGTTGATGTGCAGCGATACATGTATTGCTCTTTTGATGGACTTACTATTTATACAAAATTTAAAAGGAATTTTTAAATTTAGACTAGATTCATATTTTTATACTAATAAGGGTACCTCGCGAACTAGTTCTTCAGCCGAAATTAGTTTGGTCTCCTTAAATATTAATG
This sequence comes from Subanguina moxae, assembly GCA_000981365.1. NCBI lineage: Eukaryota > Metazoa > Nematoda > Chromadorea > Rhabditida > Anguinidae > Subanguina > Subanguina moxae. The sequence goes on along the minus strand of BBSZ01012844.1, from coordinate 11,928 downwards.
TGCTACATTAAATTAAATATCTTTAAATATCATGCGCATAACAACATAAGTTAACAAAAAAAGCATCCTAAGGTTGCAAGAATTGCGAAATTCTATGGTTCTGAATTTTACACAGTTAGTTATCACTATACGCATTTTCTAAAAGCTTTCATTATCATCTAAGGCCCGTTCAGAGATATTGACATCACAATTAGAACACAAATTAAAGAATTAAAGGAAAAGTAGTAACAAGGTTATAAGGAGTATTTTATTTTTACTTTTTCTTGCAAATAATTAGAAATTTCTTTTTTTCTATGATCTGCGCTGTTGTTTTCTCCAACTTAACAAGTTTTAAGCCAAAAAACTAATACTCCGAAATATTTACGGGAGAATTTTTTTATTTTTATTTAACTTGTTAGTGTCTGTGATTTATTCTTTGTCTTTCTTTTAATCACGCCATATTACTAGACCACGTGGTTTTTCGCCAACAACATCCACCAAACTATCACTAAAGGAACCGATGATTATTATTCGTCAGCGACAGCAGGGAAACACACATTTACACTCCACATATTCTTGTTTTCTTTTAAAATTTCTTTAACAATAAAATTAAAAATTTTTTCATTATCGAAAAGAGATATATTGATTACAAATTGCGAACAAAACTATTTAAAATTAAAATATTATCCAGTTTTGTATAAGTTAAATATTTGACGCTACTAGGATATACATCCCTCCCCCAAAAAAATCAAGTTTTCTAAAAGTAATTAAAAACCATTTTTACGTGTAATTTATGCTAAAAAAACAAACAGAAAGACTTTTAAAGGGTTTGAGGGCTGTATTGGGGGGGGGATCAGTTCTTGATGAAACGATGTTCTGGTAGCAATATTCTAGTCAGAAGATCAGACATTCTTAAATTCAAACACAAGATTGTGCAGATTTGCATACCTTTTGCTAAAACGAATTCAGCAAGTTCAAATTTGCAAATTGGATCCGAAATTAGAAAATTGGATTAGAAATCAGATAGAAAATTAGTCCTGTTTTTCTTCTGAATCCAAGCTTATTGTGTAGCCGAAGTAATTCTACAACTAGCAACTCTAGTTCCTCAAAAAAATCCAACACTGCATACTCTTCTAAACAAGCTAGTTCAAATGTTAAATATACACTTTTGCAGAATGTCCTGTTGAGTGGCAATGAAGCAGCACAAAAACAAAATCAAAACTTTGGCAGATCACCCTCAATGGAGTTGGATGAGGGCAACAAAATTTACATTTCAAGGCATTCAAGAAACAGCCCCACCGATTATCACAACAATCAGGAGGTGGGCTTTTGGAGTTGAATTGTCAGCTAGCTCATGCCCTAGTTGCTTAAAGAAAAACTAAATTTTCTGTTTTTATACGCAAACAGTATATTTTTGATTAAATATAGGCAGAAGTCAGAGAAGTCAGCAATATTTACGTTTTTAACACTAGAATTACGGCATGGGTCAAAAACGACCCATTGCAGTATTAGACATATTGTGTTTTTGACCTATGTTCTGCTAGTGTGTTCCGGACATGTTATATACTAAATGAAGCTTATAATCTGGGCTACATTTTGGTATATAACATGTCCAGAAGACACTAGCAGAACATAGGTCAAAAACACTGCAATGGGTCGTTTTTGACCCATGCTGTAATTCTAGTGTTAAAAATAATTCCATTTATTAAAAAAAAAAACTTACTATGTTCCTCATCCATTTGTTCTTTTTCTTTCCTCTATCAGCTCCAACTCTCTATTCCATATAGGCTCCAAAGTCAGCAGGCAACCGGTTGTTGTTGTGTTTGTCTGTCTGTGCGTCCTACCACAAGCACATTCAAATAGGATGGGCGTGTAGTCGATGCTCGCGTACAAACATTTTACAGCTCTCTTCTTGGCGAGTTGTGTACCCTTAAAGCTAAAATTTCTCGTCTTATCATTAGTCCTTTTTGTTTTTATATATTGAGCTGTAGCATAAGTTCCCGCGTTTTTATCTTGTCATAAATTTAGATATGATAAGCTTGCTACATAAGCAAACATTATATACATAAATTAAATTGAATTTTGGAACGCATGCGGAAGCTTGCGCTCTTCTCCATTTTGCTTCTATATACATAGCTGTTGTCTTCAAGCATGTTACAAATATATTAGTTTTTGGTTGTTTAATTAGAATAGAGTTGAGTTTTAGCGTTAAATTAGCTGCATTCTTTTTGAAATGACTAAAAAATTGTTGAAAATTTTTAATTATTGACATTTTCTTCTATTTTTATAGAAAATTTTCTGAGTTTACACTCTAGGTACTTGCTAGAGAAAAAGAGAACTGCTCGATCAAAGGTTTCTTTGGGATAATGAAGCGATTTTTCTTTCATTGAGTGACACTTTTATTGTTTATCTTTTTATAGAGAGCGGGGAGAGCAATAAACTTTTTTTAAGTATTATTGATTCTTAGTCTTCTTCTTGTCACCTAATCTTTTGAATAAATTTAAGGTTATATAGCATTAACAACAATGTACAAAGTGGCGAAATTTTGTTTCCCAATTTTTTTTGCCATAGCTTTTGAATTCGAACTATTTCGACCAGATCTTTTTTATTTTAAAGCTGAGTAGATGAGTAATAAAACAACACCATACGTTTCATCGAATTCGTGTCTATTAGCCGTTTAATAGAGCTGCTAAAATTCTTTCTATTTTGCTAAATTTCGATCGGATCGATTCGGAACTGGTTATATCAGACGTTTTCTTTGCAATGGATGGGTCCATTTGCTTGGACTGCTTATTTGCCCTGATTAACTCTATTAACTCTTCTTTCTCTGTGGGTGGATCAAAAGCATTTTCTACACAACACCAATTGCAAGCATGGCTGAACTTTGTGGAAAAATAAAATGTACAGCTGGCTCAGGAGATGAGCAACAGAGGACTGCAGGGACCACTCGAAAGATTCTTTTAAGTCAATGGAAGATGCGTCGAGAAGAAATATATTATTCAAGTATTTTTCTATGAATTACCTATGTGCTATATGTAAGTATGGTGTCATATGACTTCTCATTCACTCAGCTTTCGTTTAAAAAAACTTTTTTTTGAAATACTGCGTATTGAAAAGTTATGACCAAAAACAATTTTGGAAGCAAAATTGCGCCACCTTGTAGTTTTTTAGCTGGACGACTATATTATCGACGAAATCTTGTCGCTGGAGGTGAACTATTGTATTTGTAATTTTACTTCTATGCGTTAATCTACTGCCCTTTACAGGATGAAAGGCAGTTCCGTCACTCGAATGGCGGAAAGGAACCAACTGGCATTCTGACATCCAAAGCACAGCATGTAAAAAATTATAAGTGTACTAACAAAAAACTGAAATTTTAGTTGCCTATGAGTTTTTCCGGCGTTGACAATCTGAGAATGTCCTCATCCTTAAACAGTCAAAAAATACATCATCAGCAAAATTACCATCAACAGACAGGAAACCAAAACATAGATTCCACATCTTCGTCTGGCAGCCGGCCAATACCCAGTCACGGTGGATCATCGGGTAAGGTCTTCGAGAATACATTTCTATAATTCGTCAATATAAACAAGAAATATTTAAAAAAATTTTGTTCTCTTCTCAGCTTATTGCGTCAAAACAGAAACTGGGAACCTAAGCTTAAGATCAAAGCCTCGTAACATAAGCGAAAAAACTTAGACAGCATTGCGAAAAATTTAAAACTTTTTGGGTGCGGGGGTAAAACGAAAAGGTTTTTTTGTTAATTTAATACTTTTCAGATAATACATCTTTACACAGTGGTTCACCTATAACAAATTTGAACAGCGCACTCTGTGGAGATCAACTACACAGTCCTAATGCTTTAGAAGAGACATCTGGAAGTCATGGTTCAGACTCCAATTTCAGACACATAGTGTCATCTAGTGCACCTACGTCCAGCTTTGATATGGAAGCGTTCGTCAGACGAGGTGCGGCTTCCAGTGCGGGAGCCAACGGTGGAGGTGAAGGATCTGGGGGATCTGGTGGTGGAGATCCAGAGTTTTACAGAGACAGACGCAAGAAAGATATCCACAATATGAGTAAAACTATTCGTATTTTTCTAAAATAAATTTTTAATAACTTTTTTGATTATAGTTGAACGGCGTCGCAGATATAACATCAATGACCGAATCAAAGAGTTGGGCCTGATGCTACCTAAATGCACTTCAGAGTTAGTTTTTGTTTTGTTTTATTGGTTATATTTTTACCTTTTTCTTGCCTAAAACATATTATTTATACACCAATATGTATTAAGAGAAATAACATTTCATTTAGCCATCACTTATACAAGGGACACCAAATTTTGGGAAAGGAATAAAAATTAAAAATGTGATCCATCGGCCAAAATTGCCCTAAAAACCATACTTATTTGATACTTAACCATACTTATTCGATGTAAAGCTACCCCACATTATTTATAGTGATTACCACTTTTGATGATAGAGACCTTAAATACCAATTGTTTTAGAGATATGAAACTAAACAAGGGTACCATTCTTAAAGCCTCTTGCGACTACATCAGGCAGCTACAACAAGATCGTGAGCTGATGATTAAACAACAACAAGAACAGCAAAAATTAGAAGAAATGTCCAAATATCAGAGGCAACGAATAAAAGTATAAAAACTGCATGTCAGGTTGAGATTACTTTCTTTACCCAATTTTTGCAGCTTCTGGAGCAACAACTGGAAAAAAATGGGCTAAATGTTCCGCCTACCACCTTGCCAGCAGTCACATTCCCTGTTACATCTAATTCAGCAATAACTGGAAGTAACCGTCCTATTAAGCAAGAGCCTTTTGAGCCAACTGATTACCAAAATATTACACTATCACCTTCCCAAACTCCAACCAGAAATATGGTAATAATATATAAAAACAGAAACTATCTTTAAATTATTTAGTTTGTTCTAGCCCTCTGCCGGATTTATGATGTCACAGCTGCAGGAAATGCAGATTACGAGTCCTGGGAATTTCCAGCAACACTCCCCCACCCAACAACATCATCACCTAATTTCAACTGGTGGTATGATGGTCGGCAGTTTGCCCGCCGACCATCGCCTTGCACAACACTACGTCAATAGAAACTTCTTTCCACAAACCAGCCCAATAATTAGTAGTGCTTCAATTAGTTCTTCGTTGAGTGAATATTGCACTCCCAACAGCACATGGTCACCAATCATTACTCATCACCACCAAGCATCTATGCTAATTAACAATGTACCTACCAGTGCTACTCCAAACGCTAATTATGGCGACCTAACTATGGAAGATCTGAGTTCTCTGCAGGTACTAGTGACAATATTAAAACAGTATACCTTTTGAATAGCGCTGATCTTGGATTCTAAGAAATTAGACTTTTTCGTATAAAAAACGAGACGATACCAGTGTTTCTAAAATGAAAATTTTCACTGTGGAACGATGAAATGAAAACCCTTTCGTTTAAAGATATCATAATTGATTAAAAGTATCAGTGTTGATTAAATAAAATTATTTTAGAACAGAGGACCTCTTTTACAGGGAGATCCAATGATTGGTAGCTTGGCAGGTGCCCAAATGAGTCCGGAAATTCAGTGGGACATGGCTGGGTAGTTTTGTTAATTCTTTTCAACATAGTGACTGTAGCTTTTTTAGATTTTCGCCAGATGCCACTGCGGGGGGTAACAGTGGTGCACCTTCCTCTAACCAAAACACTGTGACTAGTATGGATTATTAAAGGCTCAACAAGATAGATATGTAAATATTTATCTACATTGACTCTTGTATATAAGACATACGTTGGCGAATGTACAATGTTTGTAGAATATCAAATTTGTGACTCTATCTGAAGTGCAGAGTATATATATTGCAACTCAAATTTCGCCTCCGACTTCAATGTTCATACCTTGCACATAAAAAAATTCTTCACTAAACCTTCAGCACGTAATTCTAGGAAGAAAATAAAAAATTACGCAATTCAGGCGAGTATGTGCATTAGCCATAATAATGCTTTCAACAGATGTTTTTTTGACGAAACGTTAGTACAACCAGGTCTTTTCTACGGTAAAGAATACCTCTTTTTAGCATTTATTTGGTTTACCGGTAGAGAAAGTTATATAATCGACATTTCGGTATAATGTACTACAGTCACTCCAAGGGACCGGGCTCAGCCGTCCGTTAAATCGAACGTCCGTTGTATCGAGCGTCATTTTGTTGCGGCAATGATAGTACAAAAAAAGTAAAACAATATTTTAAATTAAAATTTTTAATGGAGTCGCTGATGTCGGGTGGCAAGAAAATTGCATTTAATGCATTTATCTATCTTATTAATATATAAATTCTTAATAAAAAATTACTTTGGCTCCATGATAATTCCTACCTGGACGACTAGTACCCGAGCTCTTCCATAAGGTTTGGCTAGGGTGCATAGAGAGGCAACCCGTCACTTTTTCCTTTTGTTATTTTTCAATAAAAAGATTAGCTAAAACGTTTGTCTAGCTAAATATGTGCATTATAATAATGATATTTTTAGAAAGCCTATCTTATTGAAGTTTTATTATAAAAACTCGCAGGATTTTTTCAGCCATGAGAAAAAGTATATTTTTGCGGTCATCATACTGCATAATCTAATTTTTAATTCCTAGCAAAATCTCGTGAAAGGGCTCGCTTACGAGTCGTCTCTCTATAAATTATCAAGCAGGTATTACTTTAGTTCTTTTAGTCTTTAAAATGTTTGACTTAGACCAGAGAATCATATTTACAAGCAGAAGCATAAAAAAGTTAGAATATGGTGCATTTAAATGAATTTTTTTAAATTAAAGACATGCCAGAAAGATAACACAAAAATTAAAAACTGTTGTTATATAAACGTTTTCCCCGATTTTTTTTTGATATACATTATATCAAGATTCGAATGTAAACAAAACGGTTTGGATGTAAGAAACGTATCGCTACGCAATCAGGTTCATGTACAACTTTTTGTGTTTTAATTGATTTTTTAATAGAAATATTCGTCCACCATCTATGGCTTTGTTATTATTTCATTATATTTCTTTGTATCTCTAGTGTAGAAATCCCTTTTGCATCTATAGTGCACAATGGAATCTTTTGTAAATATTCATATGTAAGTGTATATATTCCTTGACAACACAATAAACTTCGAGAAATATACATACCGTATTTCCTGTAATAAGCGCCCCGGGGCGTTTATTTTTCAATCGACCTCTAGAGGAGGCGTTTATCAGAGGGAGGATGCTTATTTTTCGACTTTTATGGCGCTGAAGGCGCATAAAAACTTTAATGCAAATTCATTCAATGCTATAATTTTTTCAAACAAAATTTTAAATTCGCGGTAGTACTAGACGTTTTTTATGCGCAGAGCTTTTTTATTTGGTATCTATTTTCACATATATTTACCAAAAAAGTATTTCGCAACCTAAATTTCTCAATTCTACTTGTTGAAATCAGCAATTCTGACTTGTCCAATTTTGAAAACGAAGAGGGTCAAAAATCTCGAAAACACAAATCTTCTTCCACGGTATAAAAATACGCGAAAAATTTTGTTCTTGATTGATTTTACAAGTGAAAAGTCTCGCGCTAATGGAAGAAGAATCGAAGAAGAGAATGTGTTAAGGAAGAAAAGAAACTTCAGGTGCTCAAGTGAATGCATAACTTTATTTTATGGTGGTCTTTCAATGCTTATTGAAGTATTTTACAAAAGTTTTATTTGCTGGAGAGAATGAAAAGAAGACTTCGTTTGCTGAACTTCATTGGCTGAGAATGTCAAGCAAAAAAGCTTTGTGTGTAAAAGCACATTATTCACCATCAGACAGAGAGCATGTTTAGTCATGAAGCAGATAAGGGTGATTCTAATGGTAACCTCTGAGGCTGACTTTTGACTTCTTCTTTATCGCGTGAGGCAAAAGTTCGTTAAACCTTATTTTTAATGATGAAATGTACTCTTTCCCACAAAGTGTTTGATACCGTTGAATAGCCGTTTTTCTCTTTTTTTATTTCATATATAATGCATCGCATCAGGCGGTCGAAACCCAGCAATAATTTCAACATAACTTTCCGGACTCGATCAGTGTTGACGCTCATTGGACTCGGGACGATGGAGAGTGGCCACCGAATTTTGCTGAAGGAAACATGATAGACTACTTTGTTGGAACTGGAGAAGAGAGCGTGCTCTTTAGAGACGTGCTCACGAGATCATAGCGCGACGAAATCATGTCTGTGTTCGTTTAATCGTGCATGTGTCAATAAAAGTAATTGTGTGTCTTCTTAAAATTTGGATCACCTACAAAACTGAGCATTTCACATTTTTATACATCTCCCTTTTTAAATGGAAAAGAAAAATATTGATTTTTTAACTTAACATCCTGCTCTTCGAAATTCTTGCTTAACCCAAAGAAAGGGGTGGTTAACCTAATTACACTAGCTGTAACTTCTTTTTTCCGTTCCAGCTGCAAAACATCTAACACTTATTTTCCAAAGGGCAAGCCTTCTATTGAATTGGTAAATAGGAAGTCTATTCTTGTTTTCTCTAAAATTGTTCGAAATCTTATCTTCTCCATTGGCACTATTGGAGTTTTTTTCTGGCTTATTTATCTTAGCCTCTTGTTGCAGCTCCACCTTGCTCACTTCATTAGATTAAAAAAAGTCCTTCGAAAAGCAGTGGAATGTGGCTTACACTGCCCTATTAGTTGTTGTGCTCTTCAAAAAGGGAAAAGCACGTAAAAGAGGTTCTTGTTAAATTTAACCAAATTTCATTACATCCATTCTTGTCTTCTTTTTTCCACTTCTTTCGACTGGTTGTCGTCTTGCTTCAGAAAGGCCAGCTCCACTAATAAGCATCTTTCTTCTATTATAGTTCTTCTTTTGGAAGGAAATTTATTTCAGATTCTAGTCTTTGAGATCTTTTAGGCATGACATTTTTAAATTCCTTTTTTTTTTAATTTTGCGCTCTCCTTAAAATAATAAACGTCTGTTGTGTTGTTAAGAAAAAATCAAACCAAAGAAAGTGTTGCTTAAAAATGGTTATTAGACACTTTTGGAAAAATCGATTTGGGAGAAGGGTATAACCAAGTAGCGCTGTTTAACTTTATAGTTTTGAAAAGATTTAGTATATTTTTTGGCTAGTTTCTGTTCAAACTTTTTGAAATGACTCGAATACCAAGAAAAAGTTAGCAAAAATCATGTTTGGGGTTTAAAAAAATGATAAAGGTTTTTGCAAGAAATTTAAACAACAAAAACTTATTTATCCACTTTATTATTTTAGAAGCTTTTAATTATTTGAAAGCTCTTTTGATGGTGTTTGCAGTGTTTTTAAGTATATTAAAAGAACAGCTCTTCCTTTTTTGATATTTTTTGTTGGTGTTGTTGTTTTTCTAGTGGCAGCCTAAGCTTTTTTTCTCTTTAAAGTAATGCATTTTGGGTTGCAATGCACTTTTGAGGTGAGTACTAAGTAACTGGTTTAAATGGTTTATAGTTAAGTGTAAAAAATATGCTTTTTAATCGCATTTACTTTTTTGCTCATTTTTGAGTCAGTCATTTTTCTTGATTTTTTTTCTTAGAATAGAGGTATGTGTCGTCATCTAGTGTGTTAGAAGCCTTCTTTTTAAATTTTAGCAATTTGTAGCAAACGTATAATATAACTAAAATAATATAAACACATACTAGCGTAGACCACATTTAGTCTATTACCCCCCCACCCCTAAGTGGCACTTATGTTAGCTTTTTAGCCTGCGAAAAACTTGTGCAGTGTCCCAAAATGGACCAAAATCAATTTTTACTAGTGTTAGCAGTCTGGGATAGTGCCGAAAACGGAAAAAAACTCGTCTCTCGTCTTACAGAGTCCCTGGTGAGTACTGATCTATAAGCACAGACCCCGAATAGTAGGAGATCTATCTGAATACGGAGTTCTTTCTGCAAATTTTCTGACAAAAGCTTTTCCTTTTCGACTTCCTATCGTTCATCAAGCATTTGCTTCAGTTTCGCGTTTACTGCTTCCTTCTATTCGTGCAATTCTTTGCTTTTCTGTGTGAGAGCACTCAATGCTCCAATTTTTGGAAGTTTTTTTTGCTTCTGGGTCGATTAACTCCCATTGGAAAGCTTTTTAGAGGTGTGTTAAAAGTGCTTTTATGAGTGGCTTGCTAAGGAAAACAATTAGCGATTTAGTGCATACAAAGTTGATAGTGCCCTGGATTATGCTTCTTTTATTGATTCTTAATATTTTCCGGCTCTTATCTGCTTTTTAGCGCAGTATTTTCTCTTAAGTGGTAAGACTACACTTACACAGAGGGTATTTTTGCTAAAAAATCAGCTTTCAAGATCGGATTCCTGAAAAAATTTTACCAGGCTCTTAACAATTCCAAATCTCGATCTAAAATTTTTTGAAAATGCCTGTTCGCCTCTCTGTGGACATTTTTAGCAAATAAATAAAAAAAAGCATTTCGTGGTTGTTTATAGCCCAGTGGATTAGATAAATCCCGCTTAAAATTGCTGCTTTTATCAGCGCCCCTGCACACAGCACAGTGGGAAAGCAAAAAAGTGAATTCCATGACGAGTGATGGTTAGCAAAGGAACTGGACAATTTGTTCTTGAGCCATTCCTTAAAATTATTCTCCATCGCTCACTTACATCTGTTCCCCTCCTTGTGCAGGCATATCGGAAGCGTGTCTCCCTCTCACTTTAAACACTCGCCACACTTTGTGGGCCACAAACAGCCAGGCAATGAACGTGCCAGAATGGCTGGCAAAAGTGGATAAAATTTCAATGATAGACTGTTGTTGAAGTAATTTTATTACGTTTTATATCTTTTTACCATCCTTTTTCCCTCCTGCTTATGTTGGTCCTAACGTTTTTTCGGTGAAGTTCTTGACGTTGGTGTCTGGTGTATTATATTTTGGTGTGAAATGTAACTGCTAACTGCTTTTTAGTATTTTTTATTTTCTTTGAATGAAGTTTAATGGAGCCAACATCTACCACTTATTTTTTTGTTTCACCCTGATGCCGGCATCAGGGTCGAGCCCCTGGTGCCGACACCAGGGTTGAGCCCCTGCTGCCGGCACCAGGGTTGAGGGGCTTGGGTTTTGGGTAGGGCTGGGGTATGCCCTCGTCGATCAAAAAGTTGTGAAGTGCGCAGCAGGCTTTGATAAGTGAGTCGGCCACTGTGTCACTGGTCTTGATGAGGTTCAGCAGGACACGCCAGATTGCACTCATAATCCCAAATGTGTTCTCGATAACTCGGCGACCTCGGCAAATCCTGCAAACTTTTATATGTAGATGGTCCATATATTGCACTTCCATGTTTACCTGTAGCTGTAGAAACGCTGCTCAGTCGTCAACTCCATCCCCGGCAGAGGTTTCATAAGATTGGTCATCAGTGGAAAGGCTGCATCTCCAATTAAGAAGTAGGGACAACCTATTTGAGAATTGGGCAAATAATTAGGCAACGGAAGGCTTAGAGTGTTTATATCGCACCTACAAATAGAGCAATAACAAATGTTCCCCACAAAAAAGCTATTTTCTGACCCTTTTAGTCATAGAAATCCAATTTTTTAGGAAGTCGAAAAGTAATGGTGTTTTTAGGTACTACACTAAGGAAACTAAGCCATATAATTACTAGTGCTGGAGGCGGAACCGGAATCCGTACGGATTCTGGTCACCAGAATCCGATTTTTTCTCATATATGATATGATGCAAAGAAAATTTTTTCTCTAGCCCTTACGGTCTTTCTCAAACCCAGCACTTTGAAGTAGTTTGATTTTCATATATGCCCTGTTTTTTCATAGGGTGTTACTATCATTATTTTTGATAGTACTATTTTTGGTTCCCTCTGGTGCCAGTGCCAGAGGGTTGGGGCCGTTGGGCCAGGGGAGTTTAGGGAGCGTTTTTATGGGGTTTTTGGGGGGTTTTGGGGGGTTTTTGGAGA
>BBSZ01012836.1:0-13832 GCA_000981365.1 Subanguina moxae | reverse complement strand
TCTCTCAGAAACGCGTTGTTTGATAATGATATATCAACTGAATTGATACCAAATGATCCGGATGTTATTGGTTAGGTGTTGTTTTGTGATGTTGAACCAATAGAGATGTTTTGAGAAAAGAATTGTGATACAAATTGCAAAAGAAAATAGGAAAATTAAACGGATTAAAATTGACATTTCATTGTCAAAATTTCTCACGAAAACAAAGAAAAATAGTGTCTAGAATATTTTTCTTGGACTCCTTGCATTTTTTGGGTCTAATAGTGCTATTTCCGTGAAAAAAAGGAAATAAAAAAAAATTGTCTCCGGCGGGGATCGAACTTTTGACCGCTTTTTTTTTCAAAGGCAAACGCTTTACCACTACACCACGAAATTTGGTCAGAACCTCCCAACTCTACATTTTGGGAAGCCGTGATACCGTATTCTCCCTAATAGATCCACACCCCCTAATTCAAAATCGTGTTTTTGGCATTGTGTTTTCAACCAACTTTTTGGAGACAACTTCCAAGCAAGTTACCACTCAAATTGTACCTTATTGTTTTAGATATAAATTGGGTGGTAACTTGCCTAAGACTTGTTTGGAAAAAGTAGGCCAAAAACACGATTTCGAATTATGGGGGCGTGGTTTTATTAGAGAGAATACGGTAGATGTCACTAAACTAGAATTAAAAATTTCAAGACGGCCCATGTATTTTCTATCTATCACCTTTCAGCATATTTTTAAAGTTCCAATTTTTTGCCAAAATCATTAGTAAAACTAAAGCTAACATTTGGAGAATTGTTTCGACGCCAAGTTTGCGTATAATGTCTTGTTTTAGTTTCGATTTTTACAGTTTCTCTATAATAATACGGTCTACACAGCACAGGAAAAAGTAAATAGTGTCGAAAAATCGTCCAAAAGTTAGCTTTTGTTTTAAAGAAGATCTCGAAAAAGCATATAATTAAAAAAATTTGTAGTAAAAACAAATAGGTTGGGCCACCCTGTAGATTGGTATAATTCATACTAAACTTTTTGCACTTTTTATTATAAAATTTAGTATTTTTTTTTTCAATAATATCAGTCCTATGCCTTACATTAGTTTCCACACTTTTGTGTAGTTCTTCATCAGAAGAAGCTTTGGACGAACTTGCGGAGCCAACGCTCCCTACATCAAAAGCCTTGGATCCATTCAACGGCAGAAATTCATTGTTGCCAGAAGAAGACTTCTTCAGGTGCTAAAAAAAATATCTAACAATAAAAAAATAAGAATTGCAACATGTTCAATTTATTTTGGGGCGCAACCAACTCGCCAACTAAAATTTTTAACGCTGAAGTGTCCAAGATTCCCCTATGCTAAAAAATCTTCCGAATACGGAAGACTAGCCAACAGGACAAACAACTCAGTGCTTATAACTTCCCAATACCTGTAGCTACCCGGTGATTAAAACTTTCCAAAATGATGGACGCTTTTTTGCTGAGAATGACTTCCACAAGTCTTAGTTTAAGAGAACAGTGTTCTCAGAACATGTTTGGACACTCTTGGGAAGTCAAAAGCCACGGCAGTTTTTCTAGATGGGGCTTTTTCGCGCCGGACAGTTATTTTTAGCTGGCAAGATTTCTCGTTGGGGGGTTTTTCCATTGCGAAGTTTTCGAGCAGCAAAGTCTCGGAATTGGTTGCGTTCCTCATTTCCAGCTGAATCCAAATTTTTGAATGAAATGCAAAATGTTTGTTGTTATTTTTTACTTACTATCTTATTCAGGAACTCAATATAGGCAGCAAAGGGAGACTGCACGCTTAAGCGCAGAGGGTGGCTGGCTGAGTCGAAAATGTTGGTGGGATTTTAGGGGTTGTTCCAAACTCAAAATGAAAGATTGAAATCAGCCTGGTTGAAGGCTTCACTTGTTTCAACCAAAACAAGCAAGTGAAGAAATACAAAAATTGAGCAGAAAAACTTGTCCGCTCAATCAATTGTGGACAATATTAGCAAGAATAGGAAGGAATAAAAGATTATGTTGCTCTTTCTTCTACTGAAAAGCTAATTCATACCAAAATCAATGTTTTGCTACGCTCTTTTCGTTTTTATCTTCTAGCTTTTAGCTCAACAATTTTTAGCTAGCCCAAATGGTGAGAATAATCGCTTAGCTGGTTCACATAATCCTTTCTTTAGCCCCTTGTGGGGGGCTATTGTAGCAGCAATAGGAAAAACACCAGCCAAGTGGCGCAACAAACCAGAGAAGAGGAAAGAGCAATAGTAGAAGTGACAAGTCGTCTTTCTATTTTTTCTACACAATTGTGTGTGCGTGTAGAATTCGTGTAAATAAACTGGTTTCACACTTCTTCAAACAAAAATCAAGTGGAGGTGGAGTTTCTTTTCGGTGGCAATGCTGCTGCTCACCCCCCAAATCAGCAAAAAAAAAAATTGACTGGCTGTAGAAGACCACTGATATTTGTCGGGTTATCCGTAGAGAAATTGGGAAAATCCTCTCTCCTATCAAAAGAAGAACTTTGCACCACTTTAAGAGAAGAGAAACAATTGTGCGGATGAGATACTCCTCCCCTTCCTCTTTTGAGCTGACTGTAGCTGGGTATTCAAAAGAAAACTTTTTTTTGTTTCTAACTCGCGCTTTTTAAGTTAAAGATAACATCGATAGGAATTCCAAAAATCATGAACGCAAAAATTTTGCACAAATATGTGCAGAAGCTGGTTGACCTAATTTTTTATGTGTCGCATCTGGAAGATAGATAAACAATGGGCTGATCGAGGACTTATGTACAGCAAATCTCATTCACTGTTTCAAAAAAACACGGCTGAGTGCTTGACAAAAAAAACTATGCTTTGAGATGCACGCACTAAACTCAAAAAGACCGAATCAGCAGAGGTAATTGATTGAGGGTAAGTCAAATCTATTGCGTTTGGTGAAAACCTTGATTAATAATTTGTTTGTCCTTTTCACAAAACAAAGAAATTGTCTATGAATTTTAAACAAGTCTATTTTTATAAGGCATTTACAAACCTAGCTCTATATGAAGAAACTGGACGCTTATGAGAGAGAGGGCGTTTATTTTTTGCTCATATTCTGGAAAGGGCAATAATTAAAGAAAAAGAGCGGTGATTGGAGAACGGAAGATGACAAAATATCCTCAACCATAACATCCCCGGACCATAACATGCCCAAGATCATATCTTTTCTTAGCAACCAGATGTCAATGATTCGATCAAGTATTAGCATTGAAGTTCATTATCAGTTTAGCCATCTCTAAATCTCCACCCGCACGCACGCAAATAGGAAATAATCCTAGTACTAAAATTTAAAGAACCCATCTACCACAATTACTAAAAGAGGATATTTGTCCGCTTTGGAGCCAAAGAGATCAAGCAGGCTCCTGGGTGCAGGAGATACAAAGGCGATATTTGGTGTCCCAAAAAAATACAAAAGGTATGCTTTTATCCGCTCTTTAAGTCTGCGTTTTGTAAGCTCACATTGTATTAAAAGTCCTAAGGCCTGGATTTGCTTGAAACTTTGTTCGGATCATGACCAATGCACAGAAGGTGTGGCCAAATTTTTTACAAATAGCATACTTTTTGGTACACACTGCATCTCTTTATTCATCCAGCCGGCTTTTTTTTTCTGATTTTCTTAGCCCCAAGCGAAGGGCTGAATTAATTATGCCTCTGGAAAGAGGAATGCATAAGGGAAAAAGACTGCACAGAATTAACACCACTTTTTGAAGGAATATTTTGCTGCTTTGTTTCTTCTTTTGTGGAATTGATGACAGGGGAGAGAGATGCCAGCTGATGCAAGGATTAAAAGAGAAGTGCGGTGCCAGTCGCGCATAGAGCAGTGGCTATAATGGGTTGTCTCTGTTTATATTCTATTTTTCGAAAGAAAACTGCTAAAAATTTGGTGGAGATGCGCAAAAGACTATATAACAGGTGGGAATAGTTCTTGTTTGAAAAATTGCAGAAATAAATTTGATTACAATTCGAACAATGAAAAATTAACTAACCAATGGTTTGGGTGGAAGCGGTGGAGGGGTTTTTGCAACGCCACCTGCATCTCCATTGGAATTTGGTGTGGGAGTAGCACATTTAGCACCACATTTGTTGGATCCTGCATCTCCATTGGAACTTGGAGTGGGAGTGGCACACTTAGCACCACATTTTTTAGATCCTGCAACGAATCGATGCTTACTTATATAGAAAATAAAAATATTATTTGAGGTTTAGTATATCGTTAAAATTCTCAATGGTTCTCAATTCGGTAGAAAATTGTAGCATGCCGGGTGCAGGGCAGGGTGTGTTATCTGACTTAACTTTTAGGCCACAAACCTTTATTTAATGAGGAGCGTGTTGCAGGCACTGGAGGCACAGCAAAAGGGGAGGTCGAGGGGGACACGCCTGCAGCGGAAGCACCAGAAGTAGTACAAACAGTAGTAATATGGCGAGGTGGGACAGTGGGTGGGACAGGGGGTGATACAGTAGGTGGCACAGATATGATATTTTTTGCCGGCTTATCTACTAGCGACTCAGTGCATATATTGTCCAACTGATCAACTACATTCTGCACATCTTCTATAGGCTGGCTTTGAATGGAATGGTTGTTGGGCTGTAGAGAGATCTTTTCCTGCTCACTTGATGGATCTGAACCAGAAGTTCTAATGCTGTCCAATGTTGAAGAGCTACCAATAGCTGAAATAGAGATATAGGAAGCAAAGGGAAGCAGAAACTGATACAAGCATACAATAATTCACCATATAGATCCCCTACTGCTACGACATAGCTGAGTTTTTGGGATGTAGGCCGCTTAGATATGTAAGCCATTTAGCTATGTTGCCACTTAAATATGCCCACACAGTTATTTTTTTTAATATTTCCCTTATAAAATCCTATATTTTAATTAAAGGTTTTTCCAGGGTACTAAAGTATGTAAAAATTCAGAAAGTGGCTTGGTATCTGAAATATGAACAAATTTAGTCATAAACTCTGTTTTTAAAAGTTTTAATTCTTTTATTCCTATTTCTGGTCATATCTAGAAATACAACCTTTTTATTGAAATTGCATTTGTAAATTTGGATTCGTAAGAACTTTTTGCACACCAAGATATTTTAAAAAATATTTTAATAAATACGGTATTGCTATGGAAAAGTTCAAAAGCAACACTTGGGTGTATATCGAGTTTTCGACCTTTTGTTACCCTCAACCCAAATTTTTAAACAATATTTAAAGCAAAATGTTAGCCAAAATTTAAGCCCATATTCTTAACCTTGTTGTAAACCACAATTTCTGGTGGAAAGCACACAGAAAAGAAAATTTAAAAGGTGCGTACCCAGCAAAAGAAGTTTTATGTGCACAAATTCAGTGACTTCAAACTTACTATGAATATAAGCCAAATTTTCAGTTTTTGAGCGTGGAGTGCCATTTTCACACTTCTTGATTACCAAATCCACATCAATGTCATCATCCGATGGATACACCGCTGAAATAAAGAAGTAAAGAAAAAGAAAAATAACTTGCTTCTAGTAGGCTGTTCAAAAACCAAATTCGAAGTTTTTGAGCGAAAAACACGTCAGCATCATTTTTTAGCTTCCTTAACCTTAGTTTATTGAAAATACTTTAACCTTACAGAAGAAGCTAAGATTTGGTATAAAATTTTCTGTAACAATCCGGATACATGTTAATTATATTAAGTGAGCTATGAAATAATGTTGAACACGCTTTTTTCAAGAAAAATATAGATTGTTCTCAAAAAAAGCCGTATAACTTTTTAAACATACATTTGGTGATCATAAACTTGTCATTTTGATTCTGCTTTAAGGTAGACGCATAAAACTTAAGAGCTGTAACGACGGCCTAGAACAAGTTTTATTTTAACCAGAACTTTTTGTTACTGAAAATACCTTGGGATTCTTCTTCTGATCTGCTTCGGTCAAATCTCGGTGAAGAATGTCCAGCCAGGATTGTGGGAGGCCGGAAAACTTTTGTCCATCATATCTGAAATTACAGACAAAAAGGTTATTTGTACAAGTCTAAAAGCGTCGACTCACCCAACATGGATCCTGTGAATGGTGTTGAAGGGCCCACTGATTTCGCTGATTTTCGTGCTTTCATTTCCGCAATCAATAGAGTCATTCAAAGCGTTGCTGCTATTACTGCTAAAAATCCTCCCAAGAAATGACCTCAGCCTCACTTTCGATCGATCCTTTGCGGCTGACATCTGAAGAAAAATATTAAAAACAAGATATCAGGTTGTTTGAAAGTTTTGCCTCATCCTTCTGTAATTGTGTTCTCAATTGCTATGCATTCTTTCTGTGAATTTGTATCCACCACTTTGTAGCTCTTAACTGTCCCTTTAAAGGATCTAATAATTGCTTATAAAAACTAGTCTTAATTTGGAAAAAAATAGCCAAATGAACAAAAGTGCCGCGAAGCTAATGCTAGAACATGAGGTTGCGGGTACATTGCGCGTCGCCAAAAAAATCCTACTTTTGAGACAGTTCTTGCCTCATTTTTGTGGCTGCTTCGCGACCAAATACAATAATCGACAGCGATGGAGAGTTAAAAAACAAAAAAATGTCAACAAAGGCACGAATTTGAAATTCCATTTGACCCGATTTGGCAACCCGCAATTTACTGTGTGCTGGACAGAATGGGTAACTAACGCATTTTTTTATCTTTTAAATAACTCCTTTGCATTAGCGTACTTGAAACAAGAGAAAGAAGCTACAAAATGGTTCAGTCGACTTCCAATATAATGTACACCAAGAATGGTCTGATTTTTTCACATTTTTGTAAACTTTACATCCAGGAAACCAGCTTTAGGTGTACACTGCATCAGGCTATAGCCTGCTATAGCGCTGTACAGTGAAAACCTATATCGAAGAATTTGCACTTGTGTTTCGACCCACGCCCAATCAATTAGACCAAGTGTTTACTATATTGAGACTGTCCACTATATCAAGTTTATACAGTATCGGACGTCAACTGTCCACAAAACTTTGCCAAAGACTAAAGAATATGACAATAGCAGCAAGATGAGACTGCTTTTTAAACAGTCTATACTAAAAGTAGCGAAAATATTAATCGAATTCTAAATTCAGATATAATGTCTCATCATGGTTATAATTTATAAATCAAAAGCCAAGACACTTTTGAGACCAATGTCTCCCCAAAAATTTTAATCCTCTCAAATTTTAATATTCCAACCAGAACTTTTAATATGGATTTTAGCAATTAAGTTTAGCGAGTTCTACAAAATTGGTTTTCTAGATCTTTAAACAGATTTCTGGATTTTGGAAAACTTATTTTTTTTTGTTCCAAAAATTACACTAAAAAATAAATTAGAAAAACAAAGGTAAAGAAAAAAAGTTTTAAAATGTGTGACAGAACTTGCAAAAGTGGAATACAGTGATTAAAACTACAGCGGTTATGATTAAAACCTTGCTAAAGCTTGAGATATTAACCTCAAAACTCTTTCCGCTCTATTTCTTCTATTTTTGTTTTGAGATCACTGCATTTGGATGACATAAGAAAGGTTATTATATAGGTGGGTATCAATATTAATGGTAGCTAATAAGAAGAAAAAAACATTGACTAATTTGCTTTAATCCATTGATAAAAAAAAACTGCCAAAGAAAACACTAAAAAAATGTTTATTACAAACAATGAGTCACACTGTCCCTCTTTGACCAAAGAAACTGTCCTTTGAATTGTCTTTCTCATCAACACAAAGCATCATCGACTCTTCACAATATCTCAAAACAAAGGAAATGGCAGAGAAAAAGAGCACAGAGTCCAGAAGATTGCTCTGGACACATTTTGTGCGCCCATCCCTCTTCCTGAAGAGAAAGCAGCGCCAGTTTAAACTGTCGAAAACTAGAACATCTGCTGTTATGCCTCAAGCACAAAAAGATAGAAGAGAGGCTCCAACAAAACGTTTATTCACTTAAATGAGTCATTTAAAATGACCATTTACATAAACTGGCATTTGGATATTTTAAAAAGACTTGTAACCAGAGCTCTTGACAACCCATACGTATAGGCTTGTCGGTTCGGGCATTCGTTTTTGGGTAATTGGAACCGAAAACCGATTTTTTTCGAATTTGGGTACCTGTTCGATACCTGAAAATTTTGGTTTCGGTTCTTCAACTGCAATATCAAATTTAATGATTTGTTTGTTTGTATTTTCTTGTCTCAAATTATTGCTAGCGTATACAGCCGTTTCCATGTCATTGATGCACGATGACACGTCGTTTTTTTAACGGGTGAACAATAGGTTGAACAATAGGTCGTGACGGATTTTTAGAGCCTTATCTTTTATCAATTTTAGGATCATATGTTGGAAAGGTGTCAATGGCTCTTTGAATCATCTCCTGAGCAATAGCGTCCCACTCTTTCATCAGAGAAGCCTTCAGCGCAGCAATTGACTTGTGGGGTTTGTAGCATGCTTTTGATTGTAGGTAGGGCCACACGAAGTAGTCCATTACAGTCAGATCGGGTGAGTTGAGCGGCCAGTAACCTTTGATAGCAGCATTGTCGTCCCAATGGGAATCAACCTTGATTGTTCTAATGGAGTGAAGGTCGATGGCCCCGAATACCGCGAAATGCTTGTAGGAAAGGTCCTGCCATGGGCTGAAGCAAATATGGGTGACAATTGGACATTCCAACAAGATGGAGCCACCTTCGCATGGAGCTGTGGAAAACCAGAACTGGATTGAGGAACAATTCCCGAATTTCATCAATCTGTTGTCTTTTTATTTGTGTAACGTTTGCACTGATTTAGGATGAAATCAACCGATATTTGACCAAGAAGAAGCTGCCTCTGCCACAACCGGAAGTTCCACGGCAAAAGGAAATGTATCAATGGTGGGCTAATAAAGCAGCGCGCTTTCCAAATTTGGCTATGCTGGCACGCAAATACTTTTCCATGTCTCTTAATAAATTTGAGATTTACAACTTTAATTCCGAAATATGAAATGCTATGTTAAACAACGTTAAATACACGCATAAACATATCAATACCCATGCATTTACACGGTTTGGACGATCATAAATCGTTGAAAAGTCGGAATTGAGTAGAACAAAATTGTTTGTCATTTATTCGACTTCTTTTTTGAGCTTCCCATATGAAATGGAGCTTAGAAAAATTAGTTTTGGACAATAAATAAATTTTAAATCGAGTGGCTCACTCGATTTACCTGTAAATTTTTGTAAACGAACTCCTACAGTTGATTTTCGAGTAAAATGCCGTGAATGAAATCTATTTTATTTGTAGAGTATTAAAAGTGCTTGAGAGCAGGCTAAAATTCCCTATCGTAAATCAACAATGCTCTACACGATGGTGGTGTCAAAATTTTCAAATCTCATGGTGCAGTTGACGCGGTTGCCCACTTCAAATGTCTTACACGCTTGCCGATCAACGATCAAAGCAAAAAATATACCTGGAGCGCAGGGTTTGCCAAATACTTACACAAACGAAAGTAGAACCCCCCCACCTATTGAATTCTCAGGCTGTCTGGCCAACAATATTTTTGCCTAAGAAATTAATGTCTGCCTGCCTGCTTGCGTATGGCAAACATCTTTAGCTGTTTTTCATAGAGATAGAGTCAGAAAGCAGGAAGCCAAATACGAGGAATTTTTCAAATTGTGCAACCACCTGCCTGTTAGATAGCACCTAACATTTTTATTTTCAATCATTTTATAACAAAATTTATTTCATTTATAACCTAAATAATCTGTAAAAATGATGAGAACTATTTCAAAAAATCCAAAACTGCTATTAAAATATTATAAAATATTTTTGGTTTTGTCTATTTGCTTTCTCATTCTATTGATCTTTCGAAAAATTCACGATGAAAATATTAGGGCTCTCAACAGAAACCATATTTATAGTACAGTAAATGTAGACCGGACTACTAGTAGCAGTCCCAGCGCTAGTAACAACATGGTGAATTTAAACAAGACTTTCGACAACAATGTAGCTGATGTCAACAAAGTTGATGACAGTATCGTTGTGAACACAGACCAACTTCAAACCAATAAGTTTCAGGCGAAGTTGTACGAGAGGAAACCGAGGTGGGTATTGGATAACTAGCTAAACTGCCTTTCAACATTTTTTCTTATTTTTTTTGTTCTAACGGCTTTGAAATATTTTGTTAGTGAGACCACTTGGTTGTGAAAACGACAACTATGATTTATAATGGGTTTATTTGTAAATTTGCATGATTGAACAAAACACAACGAGACACTTTTATTAGCAACAACAAAACTACAGATAAAGAAAACAAACAATAAAGTGCGAATAAACTCCGTCCCAAAACTATGGGCGCACCCCCTTTTTGGGGTTTTTGAACGATAATAATATCAACAAAATATTTGCAAAAGAGAAAAGCCTTCTCTAACCATTGCTGTTTCTTCTCAAACCCAGCATTTTGAACTTGTTCGATTTGTATATATTCTTCGCATTCGACCACGCCTAACTATAAACTTTTTGACAGCGGAGTGTACTGGAATTTTTGTTTCACCCTGGTGCCCTCGGGTCGAGCCCCTGGTACCGGCGTCAGGGTAGGGGTTTTGGGTGGGGCTGGGATTTTGGGTGGGGCTCCAGGGACGCCCCAACTCGCTTTTGGCGCATTCAGAAATAGGCTAAAATTGCGAGCCAAACCAGCCTCATCCAAAAAAGGTTTGCGGATTCGGATTCTCTGTTAAATTCTGCACCGGAATAAGCCGGTCTCACAGACAGGCCTGGGCGTGTTAAATTACCAAACTAAAATCACAAACAACAACGAGGGGATCAAGGCATAAGATCAAGGGGATCAAGCTGGATTCTAAGATAGGACCAAAAAGATTTCTTTTGCAAATGTCGCACCGTAAATCTCAGATTGCAAAAATTTGACGGCAAACATGGTGTCTACAAAAATTTGATCACATCTGTTGTTTGTGACAATTGAAAACCGGTTTTTTTATAAATACTGTATGTTGCAGTTAAGTTCATATATACCGTATAACCTCTATTAATCCTCCCCCCTCTCTCGACACGACGGTTGGTGGTCAACGATTTTTCATGGCTCAACCACCCGACAATTAGATGGGGGATAAGAGAGGGGGTAGGATTAATAGAGGTTATACGGTAAATGCCTTTTTATTTTTAGAGTTATTGTGATAGATCCTAAGTGTCTACTATTGTATGAAAAAAAAGGAAAAAAAATGTGTGATGCGCCGATAATGATAGCAACCAATAACAGGACATTGCTCACTGCTTCCAATTCCAGCTACCAATATGTTAGTTTTGAGGGAAATCTGGACTCCAAATATCTGCTCTTCCACGTCAATGGTGAAAAGAAAGCTATTCCGAGATTAGTATTTTGATATTTATTTTCCATTAAAATTGCGAAACATTTTCTTTCATTTTGCCATCTTTTTGTAAGCTTTGATCAGTTAAAAACCATCGAATAAAATTCTGCTTTCAGATTCATGAGGATATTTTGACTACTTAAAAGCCTCAGAATAAAAATTTTCTTTCAAAAAAGGGTGCTTTCATTCAAAAAATATAAATAAAATTCAAAAAATATAAAAAATGTTGTAAAAAACCGTGGCCAACTGTCGTTTTACCCTTTTTAGCACTGGTTTCTTGTTCAAATTCATATCTCAAAAAAATGTGGAGATTCTCTTTGGTTAAATTTTGATTAGCTATATGGAATCGCCTAAATTTTCACTAGATCATAGCAAAATGTTGAGAATGAAATACAAAGAAGAGGCTTTTAGAATGATGCATAACAAAGATGATTATAAATCCCTGTAAATAATCAAATTCCTTCATCATAAATCACTGCACGAATTTGTGCACCAAACCGATCCTTTACAGCGACCACCTTGGCATATGTTTAGATTCATTAAATGCATTATCTTAATTTTTTACATAATATCATGAAGAATTAATTTTAGGTTTGCAACATTTATCTCTTCATCCACTGATCTCTTTTTTGAAGAACAACCTAAAGAAACAGAAAGGGATTTAGAAGTGCCTGTACATGTTGCTCCTTTCCTTAGAAACTATAAAGCCAGTAGATTCCTTGAATGCCACCCAACTATGACTAATAAAGAGATGGTAGCAGTTGCAGAGACACACAAATATCATCGAAGGATACCTACTCAATTTGCCGACAGAATTGCTCAATTCCTTGAGGTTCTCTCTTGGTTTTCCATCACTGGTTTCCTTTTCAATGGATCTCTTTTAGGTTACTAAATTTTATTAATACCAAAAAATTTAGCGTGAACTACCTTAGTTCGACACTACTAAGATATACCTCCTCCCAAAAAAAAATTCAAGTTCTCTAAAAGTGTTAAAAAACAAGTTTCAAGTATATATATGTCAAAAAACAAACAAAAAACTATTTTAAAAGGGTTGAGGGCTGTATAAGAGAGGGGAAGAGACAATTAAAAGGCCACTTTATGGAGCGCCCCTCTGTAAGAAAAGAGAAGGTCTTGAACATAGTTTTGCTAACTGAGCTCAACCACATAAAGCAGCTCTGATATGCATCCAGAGCTTCTTCTCAAGTGATTTATGTATCAGGTGTGGATGTGTGCGCATCTCAATTCCAAGCCCTCGTCGACCCCGTAAGGAGGCGAAGGGGCTTGAGAGTTAGAGATGCGCGCACAGACTTTCCTATGCGATGAATCTGAGAAATACTCTTAATCAATAAATGCATCTAGAGGTACTTATTACCCTGGTCCAGTAAAGGAAGCAGGTAAATAATCCTTAAAAAAAGTGGCCCCCTATTATTCTCTTCCCCTTCCAATTTAGTCCTTATTCTTCTCTAAGTTACTGTTTTCGCCTCTTTATAACGAAATTATTAAGGGGGTGTAACCGAGTAGTGTCCTTAATTCTCTTGTAAGTACAATCAGTACTTATAACAGGCCTTTGAAAAAAATGGAGAGCCAGAGGAGGTATAACAGAAAAGAGCAGTGTTGGCAATTTGAATCCAGGATTCACTGAAAATACGGGTTTTTGAAATAGGAGCGGATTCAAATTTGTTAAGAGAAAATTTAAAAGATTTGAATCCGTCGAAAAATATTTTCCCGTATTTGGATTCAAGCAATTAATTGACTTAGATTTGAATCCGGATTCAAAGGTTTGAAAATCTTTAAGGGTTTAAAAACTTTTCTTCAGAAGGATTTCAAGTGTTTTCTTAATTTAGTTCCGAGTACCTTCGGAATTGCATGCTTACAGTAATATTTTGCTGCAGCTTACTGCAGATCAATTAGTGAATGTCAAACAACCCTACGTGAAATGCAAAAGATTCTTCGACCATACAAGCTAACTCAGACAACCCGTAGAAAATGAAAACCCAAAAAAGAAGACAAGGATCTTATTGAGATGATCAAGAGCAAGCTAACAATACGGACAAGCAAACAAAACAAAAATTTACAGTGAATGTGTTATAGACAGAACACTCTCGATCGCAAAGCCCTTTGAATTTGATGAGTTTGTTTCCATATGGTTTCTCCTGACAAACATGATCTGACCATTTAAAGAAGTAGTAACCACGAGTACAGTTGAACGTTAACTAAATGAAGCGTTAAACAACGAAAGAAAACACACATCAAAAGCAAACCAATCACGTCGGAGCTCCTTAAAACCCAAATTGCCAACTTCTCCAAAAGTCAGACACCTCTCAAGAAGATTTTTGAGCATAGCGTGGAAGAGAGGATATTTATCTTCACAGAAGACTGCAAACATGATCTATATCATTTGAATTAGAAGTTCCCAAGAAAATATTTACCCTGCTAGTCTAACAATGGATTGAGCAACTAAGTGATCGAGGGTTTGCGCAATAAAGAAAATACAGCTTCAT
>BBSZ01012827.1:0-15110 GCA_000981365.1 Subanguina moxae | reverse complement strand
TGCGAGGTAGACTCAGAAAAACAATTCTTTCTGAGTTTCTCGCAATAGGGGCGTAGATCATAAGTCATTCGCATGAATATCTCATGCCCAAAGTTAATCACAAGATTTCAGTCAGACGTTAAAGAGACAGTGCCCGATGTTGAGCCAACCTGCCAAAAGGTCGAGCACGCTCCACTGACTGATGAAGAAGTCAAGGAGAAGGCATCTGACGACCAACCAAATGTGGAATCCTCAGAAAAAGCCGCTTCTGCGGAAGAGCCTAAGGTGCTTTTTACATCCTCTTTGTACGAAATGTGAACCTATGACACTTTTTTTTTCAGACTACTGGCAAAAGAGGCCTTCCGAAATGGTTTGTATTTATTTCTTGACTATGTCTTATTCTTGAGGGCCAAATTTTCATTGCAGGATGGTGGAAGACGCAGAGGACTATGCTCCTCCTTCCCCTTCAGAACCGGAGCCACCCAAGAAATCGCCCAACCAGGGAGAATCAACCCGAGGAGGACGGGGCAGAGGCAGAGGACGGGCTCGCGCAGATGTTGGAGCTGTTTCCCTCACTCCTTCTAAAGCTGCAGTAGCTGCACTAAGTGAAAATGCAGGCACTTCTGCCCGCGAAGCTTCACCTCCCTCTCGTCCAAGGAGTAAGTGCTTTCTTTTTGAGCATGATAGTCCCTAATTTTACGGTTGATAATATTGCTTAGGATCAACTCGACGAATTGATTATGCCAATCCAGACTCTGCCACTGTAATTGCTGAAGTTGACGATGAAGAGCCGGGAGGCTTGAGTTCAGGTTGGGCTTTTTTTTACAAAAATTGGACTTTTTACTCTGTTGGGCTATACGCGTAAATATGGTACTCTATATTGAATACACCAGAAGGTGGGATTTTGCATTTGGTTAACCGATCATCATCTTATGGTGGTCAACCTAAACTAATCTCTTCTTTTTGCAGGCCGTCGAGGAGTTGGTCGAGGCCGTGGTCGGAGTGGACGTGCAGGTGCTGCTGGCAAACCCAAGAAGCGTAAGACCGACTCTTCAGGCAGCGAGGACAATGATGAAGATGGAAGTAGTGACTATGGCTCCTCCAAGAAAAAAAAACGCAGCAGTGTGGTTGCCAAAAAAAATCCAACCACTGCTGCCTCTGGGGCTGGTGCTAAGGTAGTTTCACTATAGTTTTTCTTACCTCTGACATTCATCTTCAGGGCAAAAGAGGACGTCCCGCAGGCAGTACGTCCAAGACCCCCAAAGCCAAAGCTGGACGACCTGCTGCCAAAGGCGGTCGCAAGGGCAGGAAGAACAAAAATGCTGACAAAGATTCAGATGATGAGGAAGGGGAGGTGGTTTATGATGATCAGGAGTCCGGACACGAGGACTCGCCAATGGAGGAAGAGGGTTAGTCACTTCAATTTTATGATTTTTGAAATTTTAGAAAACCTTAGAGAAAACAAAATAAAATCGCCCTTTTGTTGATGGGTTAAAAAATAAATCTCTATATAATCTTGATCTTTCGTAAAGTATGAAATAGATACAGTTGGTCTCAGACAACACAAATTACCATGTGTCCCAAAATTACGGAACGGACTTTTTTCGACGTTTTTCTCGGTATTTTTATAAATAAAAGTTGCCTAGTACACCATTTTGTAGTATTTTTCATCCTCTTTCATATGGTATATAACTTTTTTATTCAAATATGATGAACAACAAAAAACCGACCGAATGATAACAATAATTATTATTGGAAGTGTCTACCGTTCGCTTCTATGCATTTCTTTAAGCGTTTTGGGAAGTTTCCCACAATTCTGTTGGTCATATGCGGCCGAATTTTGTCAACACGCTTTGATTAACACTTTCTTTAACGACCCAATAAAATTATAAGGCTTTGCGCACGCTTTTGACTGAAGGATCGCCCATATTTAATAATCTAACAGATTGAGATCTGAAGAGTTCGCAGGCCAATCACCGATGGGACGCTTCTTCCTTATTTCGACTTTGATAGCGTCTGGAAAGTTTTTGCGATCCAATTTTAAGTTTCTTCGGCTTGATGAGAAGGCGCGCTGTCTTGCTGAAATCACCAATTGTTACGACCGAAATTATTTTGGGCCCACCTGTTTTTTCAACATTTGCTTCTTGGATTTCTCTTCAGGCGTCCTTTGATCTTTCTTCTATTCTCAGCAGTATTTGGCGTTCTTTTTCGACCTCTTTCTGCACGGTCATTGATGCTACTAGTTTCCTTGAAACGCTTGATTGCTTTAGAGACGACTGGGTATTATACATTCAATAGACGCGCTATTTCCATAACCTTCTTTCCTTCTTCATACAATCGGATAATCGCTGATCGTAAGTCTGCTATATCAGCAAACACACTAGATACCATTTGAAACAGGATGAAAAATACTACAAAATGGTGTACTAGGTATTAAATTTTATTTATAAATATACCGAGAAAAACGTCATGAAAAATCCGATCGGTAATTTTGGGATACATGGTACAAAAACTTTAATTTTAAACTTCAATCGATTTTCAGAAGTTGTGGCAACCAAGGAGGCAGCCGCAGCTGTTGCCAGCACCAAAGCACCAGCCAAGAAGCGAGGAAGGCCGGCTACCAAGCCAACTGCAGCAAAACTAGCGACAGAACCTGGAGATGCCACAGAAGAGGTGGAGGAGGCCTGAACAGAGGAGAGATCACCAAAAAGTTCTCCCTCTTTTTAAGTTAAGCCTCTGATTACCTCAAACACATCCCTTTTCGGATGCTTTTTTTGTTAGTGCTTATTGGTTGGAAAATTAATTTTTATCGGTTATTTTTTATTCAAAAAGTTTTTTGCTTTTCATGAGTGAATGGATATGGCTGTTTGTCCCTGCTACTTTTATTACAAAAATAAGCACGTTGAATTTTTCATGACAATAATAAAAGAAGCAGTTAAGTGTGAACGCGTTTATAGTTAACTATAGACCATAGTTGACTACACATACGGTTAATGTCATACGGTAGTTATTATCCATTTCAAAAAGTGTACTCTCCGGACACCCGTTTCCTCAACTGCCATAAGATGAGATTTTGTTTAAAAAACCAAAAATCCCGAAAGCAACCCAAAGTTTTTCCAAGTTTTTGTCCATAGTAAACTATGTTTGCTTACAAGTACGTTTAACTGTGTAGAGAACATGTATCCATCGGGAATATTATTAACTGTGCTTATAGTTACGCATCTGTACATACATTATTATAATTAACTGTGACCGTAGACACTAACATAACTTTAGTTAAGTAAACTGTAACTATTAACTGTATACACAATATGTCACATGGAACGTACAGCTAACTAAACGCACACTTAATTGTATGCATGCTTAACTATAAGCAAAGCACAGCTAACTATGGAGACAGTTAATTGTGCCTGCAGTTAATTGTATTTACATATAGAATGCGTTTCATAATTGTAGAAGACCTCAATTTTTTGAAGAAATTTCGAGTTTTTTTCGTTTTTACTATCCTTTGTGGTGGGAAATTGAAATAGATATAATGGATTCGATTCGAAAAGTTTGCTTAGTCTCGAACAGAATTTTTTTACCCCATAAAATATAATGGAACATTTTTGTAAAATTACTATTATTAACCCAATAACGACAGAAACAGATAACATACGCACTGTACGCATACGTCTTATCGTGTATACATATTAAAAAGTCTGAAAAAACGCATACATTTAAAACACGACACATCGTTGATCGTATGCACTGTTAACTATTTGACCATTTGTTATCCAACCATTTATTTGTGGACTGCTTTGTATTTTCTTACCCATTTAAGCCAATTAAATAACAGAACATTATTCTACTGATTGACATTGTAATAATCTTGAACTCCAAGTTAATCTGTTGCATTCTTATTAGACCTGACTTTAATTTAAAGGGGCTTACCTGTGCGCAACAGTCAAAAAGGTCGTCTACAAAGTTAAAAAAATAAAGGGTCGCGAGAAGTTTGCTGATTTCTGTCTTTTTACACTGTAGCACACGGGCATGCTCTTTTAATAAATACACTTTCAGTTCGATAGGCTTCTAAATAGAAGAAGAGCAAAAAGTTGAGAGTTGTACTGTTGCATTGATTTGTCTCCTAGACAATTCATTTAGAATACACCACATACCGTATTTCCTCTAATAACTGGACCCCCTACAATTTTTATTTAAAATTGACCATAACTTTTTTATGTTATGTTGATATGAAATGTCTGATAGAACTTGCCAAACTGCAACACGCTCTTTTACACAATTTATATGACACGATAAAAGAAAGAGTCATGGTCATTTTAAGTTTGAAAAGAGCTAATTGTAGGGGGTCAAATTGTAAGAGGAAATGCCGGGTGAAGTAAAAGTTTAAAATCTGATCTCTAATTATGATATTTGCTTTATTATACAAAGTGTTTGGTGTCATTTTAAAGCCCCTTTTTTCATCTTTAATTTGATGTATATTGAAAAAAATTGAAGCTGAACTCACCTCCATTGATTTGCCGCTGTTCGTTACCGTCAAATCTTTTTCACGAAAGAGATGTGGGTTGATGTCGACAAAAAAACTCTCAGAACGACAGAATGCACTCCAAGAATCCTCTTTCTGGTAAAACCATAGAAGCCGAAAAAAAATGATGGTCTGGGCCGAATTCACATCGACCGGAAACACACCTCTCTTTTTCGTGTTGGAAGGAACCAAAGTCCTTCCAGCCTGTTGAGATTATTATTGCTGCCTTGAAATTGACGCCATTTCGACCGCTTTCCTTGACCGTTTCAACAGAATGGAGCTCTCTCTCATCGAGCCATCGAAACACAGAAGTGGATTTGACAGAACTTTCCGGATGCGATCATCGTCGATAGTCATTGGACTCGGGACAACGGAGAGTGGCCTCAGAACTTAGCTGATATCACCGTGATCGACAACTTTGTGTGGTGGGAACTAAAGAAAAAGGCATGGTAAAAGCCTCACAGGACTATCATGAAGCTAAAAAATTCATTGCAGAGAGAATGGCGGCGCTTTCCGTTATGATCCAAAGAGCGATTGACAACTATTCAGAAGGATTAAGAAAATTTATTGCACCTAATGGTGGCCATTTTGAAGTTGTTATTGCTGTTGTTTCAATAAAGTTATATAACATTTTGTAAAGCAGAAAAAGAGATTTCAAATGACACCAAACACTCTGTTTGATAGAACACATGTCATATAATTATAATTATATAATTAGAAATCAGATTTTAAAAGTGGTCGAGAACTTTTACCTCACCCAATATGATAAATATTACTAATGTTATTAATTACTACTACTAATACTAATACTACTACTATTATTATTGCGATTTTCTGCAAACCATTATTTATCAATCACCAATAAAGTAATTGTTTTTCCAGAAGAATGTAGGAAGACAAGCAAAGGAGAAGAGTATGAAAGATTAATAAAGGTGACACAAGAGAAAGTATGGCATACAAGAATTTGATCGTCGCACTCCACGACTACAGTTCTTTCTTGTGTTAAAGTTTTTAAAGTTTTGGCTTCCATCTCTTATTGTAATTAAGAGAAGTTCAGGGAAACCTATGTAAAAGTCTTGCTATGGGAAGACGAACTTACGTCTTGCAGGTGTTCCTCTCCCTCCTCAAATGGAAGCTATTTTAGCATTGTTTCTATTTACCAACATTTTCTTTGACTTTAGCAGTCTTCTGAAGACCTTGTTTTGCGCATACAATATATGAAGGTGCTCACATAGTATTATTTGTGAATGTTGTCCCAGCCTTGCCACAGCAAA
This sequence comes from Subanguina moxae, assembly GCA_000981365.1. NCBI lineage: Eukaryota > Metazoa > Nematoda > Chromadorea > Rhabditida > Anguinidae > Subanguina > Subanguina moxae. The sequence continues at coordinate 9,332 of BBSZ01012827.1, read as the reverse complement.
GAATTTGCACCAGTAACAACAGCTGACACGTCATTTTTGCCTATTTATAGTCTATATTCATTTTCTTGCTGTTACTTTAATGGTTTAACAGCCGAATCAACAAACAAAATCTTTCAATTGCTGACAATCTTTGCTTGACTAGACTTACGAAATTTGAGAGCCAGCAAATTTTTTACTTGCGTGTCTTCAAGGCGCTTTCTAGCTTTATTATCTATGGCCAAAGGATGCTTCTAGGGTGGGAATGCCCAATGACTTAATTGGTGTTCCAGATTAAAGGAATAATTTTTTTTATTTCTTAATTGAGTTGTTTCTATTTTATAAAGTTGGCGCTAGAAAAAAAACTAATTTTTGCTATCAATATTTGCAAGAATTAGCAAGTAAGTAATTAAGAGCTTTGAAAATAGTTTTGATTAAGTGTTTAAAAAGCTTTGTAGGCCTTGCTCTTTGTGGGATGGAAATGAATCATATAGTTGTTTGCTGGTCGAAGAGTAGCGTTTGTGCGCATATTTTTTGTTCCTTTGGCTGAATTTATGTTATATGGTTTGGTAAAGATACGATCATTTGAAGTTTTGATGCCAAAGGCCAAAATTCATTTTTGGTTTGATTTTCTATAAATTCTTACTTTTGTCCTTTGTCTTATTCTTTCTGTCCGCTTTTGCACAATTTAAAGATAGGAAAATCATCTTTGTTTGAGCTTTCGATTGAAATATCACTCGCCTATCAAATATAAAAAAATTACAACATAAAAAATTTGTGGGTTATCTTGAGAAGTGTTTACTAAACTCTATCTGGCCTTGGGATATCCAGCTGACTTTTAACAAATTCAGAAACAACACCAACATAACATAAAATGTCAACCTAACATCTCCTAACCGAAAGACTTACGAAAAAGTTAATAAAAAGAAAAAGCCGAAAAAGCTATTAGCTAAATTGATTATTATTGTGGTGTTAGAGGTTGTTTGCGTGCCAGAAATTCTCTTTCAGGCTTTTCAGACCTATTAATTTTTATTAAACTGCACTAGCAGCAGCAGCAATTGCTGGAGACAAGGGGTATGCTGATTGTTTTTTGAACGACATAGAAAGCATTCCCCTCTCCATGGTCACAAACACATTCTTTTCTGCTGTTACTGCCTGCCTTCTTTAAAAAAGAAGGCGAATAGGTTCAATAGTTTTTTTAGAAGCAAAAGCAAAAAGCAGCTTTGAAGAAAAGGGAATTCAAAACAGATGACGGACAAGATGGCCCAGCCAAATTAGCCTCTTCAATTTGCAATTTCCTTGGCTTTTACACTAGAGAAATTTTTTTTCTCTCTAATTGTTTTTGCATAAATTAAAATAATGGCAATCTTATGAATTTTAGTGCTGAAGCGATAATTTTTGGTCACGCATGCTGTGTTTTCTGTCTACTCTTTACTTTGTTTTAGGAGTGTGCTTTAGTTGGATTGTCAGCGTGTGAAATTAATTTCTTTTGTGTGGAATTGGCACAGTATAGCACATTAGTACCGAAAAACTGCTTTTTAGGATTTCAAGTTAAAATTGGACTTTTAGACAAACGTGGCTACCTCACCTCAGCAAAAGCCTTTGAATTAGTTTGATTAAACCGAAAGCTAAAAACCAAAACAAAAGAGAAGATTATTAAAGGGCAGTGCAATCTGTCTTTTGCATGTCTTTATAAATTTAACCTTGACGTGTAAAATACCATGAATGGGGGTGAAACTTATGCAATAATCTAAACGGCATCCATTTGGAATCGAATCTGCAAGCTCCAAAAATAAAATTAAATCAAAAGCTAAAAACCAAAGTTTTTTTGGTTCCATACTGTAAAAACTCCATTGAAGAAAAGTAATTAAGACTTCAGAGAGTATTGCCCCCCCCCCTAAAAAAACCGCGAATACAGCCCTTTGAATGTGTTTGTTTTTGGTTGTGGAATTAGTAATTTGCTTTCCTTGAGGTTGAAGTTTTTCTTTCTTATCTTGCCACACCTACACCTATACATGTTCTTCACGCGTTTTATCAACCAGAAAGTGTTTGTGTAAACAATTTCCTTATCTTTTGACAACAAAATCATATACTGTCTTAATTTTCAGATTGTCAGTTGTCATTCAAACCAACTGCCTATTTACATCATAATCTCAAGCAAATATCCACCTAATTGACTCGCTGTCCATTAAATTCAGGCATGACTACCGCTGGTTGGGAGGTAAACATTTTGATTGGCACAAATACCAATTTTAAGCGAATTTAAAAAAAATTCACCGAGTAATAGTCAGACTCGTCTAGTTTTACCAAACTCTTCTAAAACTTTTCAGTCATATAGATTTTGTGAACCTACCTGACACTTCCAAGAAACAAAATTGACGAAACAAACTTAAAAAGGCCTAAATTCCTAAAAATATGCTTAAATGCTATTGTTATCGATCGTTCGAAAGATTCAGCTGATCATTTTGAGCACTCACTTTGAAATTCACAATAAAAATTGTTGGTTTTAACTTTTTGAAAAATTGCAAACACCCCTCGCGCACGGCTTTAAAATTATCCGAAAAGGTGCACTTTGAATTTTAAGAAGTGTTTGCATGGTGCAGTTGTAAAGTGTCAGACTTTACTGTTTTGGGGATCTCAGATTTAAATCCATCTAGCAACCACACTTTTATTTTTCGTCGTTTTAACTCTCCTAGGGCCCAATTTTGACGAGAAAAAAGATTTCATTCAAAGATATGTGGTTTACACTGATAATCTTGAGAAATCTTCAAAATCATTTATTCAACCGCCATCTTCAAATAGCTAAAGCATAATAAATAAAATAATAAATAAAGGGAGTTACATCTTCAATATAGATCTGAAAATTAGTGACGGGCTGTGACATGCAACAAGAATATACTTCGTCAAAAAGCGAAGTATTTTCCATACCAGTTTGTGATCGAGCTCCATAAACAAGAGGTTGTGCAGTTTCGACATTGCTGAGCTGTCAATTGCTGGGCAAGAACATTTTGTATGTGAAGACAACCTTTTCTGGCTAAATAAATACAGTTTATTACCTTAAAATTGACGAAAATCGCTAACCTTTGATGCTTGTCATTTTGGCTGTCTTTCTCATCACTCCTCTTGCTTGGTTCCATCTGATAGCTAGTGCTTGCTCTTACTTGTTGAACTTCATCTTCGGTTTTCTGTATTTGGGTAGCTTTTTCTAGTTGTCGTCTTTCTGAAATAATATTATTCTAATTAAAAACCATCCACGAAGGCTTACTGATTCCGGTCTGACTTGCGACGGTGCATTCGAGCGATTTTAATTTCTTTTGCTCGTCAATTGTCTTTCTTATAATTGCTACAGCTTTACTGGTATCTGCTCCTTTCAAGAATAATATACTTTTGGCGATTTTTACTGCTAATTGACGTCGAGTCTTGACCAGCACGGAATACCTAAACACATGAAAATTTTAGTCGAAATTTTGCCATAGTCAAAAATTTGAGAGTCACGTCTTTTTAAGTGACAACTAGTGTCGAAAAAAAAAATTTCCGTATTTGGAATCCAAATTCAAATTTTGGATTTAAACAATTAATTAAATTAGACTTGAATCCGGATTCAAATTAACTGAAACTTTTTCAATTAATTTGAATCTGGATTCAAAGGTTCTAAACGTATTTAATTTGAATCCTTTGACTGTTTTGTCCATCCGAATAGTTGGATGATTTGTACTGGTTTAGAAATTCTGATGATCTTATAAAAGTACCAGTGATTTGTTTATGTGTTCTTTGCTTATTTTTTGTTTTTTGTCTTTTATTCTTGTCGCTGTTGCAGTTTTTACCTTTTTTTGCTTGACCTTGTGCTTTTTTTAACTACAGCCCTTACAGCCCTTTAAAAGTTAGAAAAATTTGAAACACCCTATAATTTTTTTGTCGGATGTTGAAAGTGCGAGTGATATCATTTTTGAGTTTTACGTTTACTAATCTTTGTACAGCCGCCGTGCACTACGTCAACCAAAAGATGAACGTAAAAGTTTATTGGTGGGACAAATTACTTTTCAAAGTGGTTAGGTGATGTGAGAGAAGGCAGCTGCATTTCTCCAATTTCCTGCTCAAATATTTATTTAAAAAAAGAAAAAGAATAAATAAAAATCTTTTTTCTATTTCTCTATGTGGTTCAGTCAACGAGCAAGAAAAACCTTTTCGGAATTGGCTTTGTGGAATTTTTCGCTCCTACTAGCTATCATGCCTTTTTGTGGCAAGTAGTCTCTTTCTGTGTCTAGCTTTACGGCTTTTGACTAGACGACCAGCCATTATTATGCTAGGCAACCTGCAAACAGTTTTCAAGCAAGTAAGTGACATTAGATGGCGCAACCACTGAAAACAGGCACACATACACCTCTAAGTCACTGCATGTCGGCAGTGGATAGCACCTCCACCACTATTTATCTTCTGCTGCTTCTATCATTGCTACTTGTAGTGGGTGTGTGGGTTAGCTAAGCTATTACTTTTACCTGCCTGCATTATTATCTGATTTGAAATTATTTTTTGAAGAAAGATGATTCCAATTGGAGAGGTAAGAATTGGTTTGCAAGGGTTTTTATGGAAAGGGAATTTTGTTTTGTGTAATGATTTTGAAGCTTGACTTTCAATAAGATTTGTAAGGGAGTGCTGAGAAAATAGATTAGGTGCTTGCTACACTTTGCAGATGACATTGGTCTTGAGAGTGTTCTTGTTTGAGCGATATGTTGGAGGGTTAATGGTGGTGAACTAAAATGGAGTTTTTTTATCGCGTTAACTTATTTAAGAGTAAACCTAGCGCAAACTACAAAATTTGGCGCTCACAAACACTTAAATTAAGGCAATGCCAAAGTCCTGCGCGGTTTCTAGTAGAAACTTTCTACTTTCGATTTTTAAATAAAGAATTATCGTGTTATCTCTAAAGCCCCGTCTACAATGGTCGCGTTTGGTTGTAGCGTTTATTAGATATGCGGCTTCTAGAAATAATACGATATTTTTTCGAACTTCTCGGATATTTGGCTATTTTTTAAAGAGCTACCTTCAATTTTGATTGGCAAGAACACCAACATTTTTTACATTTATAAAATTTTTTAAAACCTTCTTTTTAGACTAAAGATGGAAGAGCGGATATGACGGTAGGTGTAGCATTTTTTTTTCGCTAATTGGCTGTATTCAACCTGGTTTATTCAGAATTTTGAGATGGACTTGTTTGGTAAGCAGTTTTTACAAGGTGTAACATTATTTTGAAACAAATTCCGTTTTATTTTGGACACTCGGATGAGCACAGCCATGGACAAGGAAGAGAGTGAAGAATGTTGCAAACATTCCATAGTTAAGCCTGCCTGTCTTCCAATCACAGTACTGGCTCTGCTTTTACTCATGACCTTTTTCATTCCTCTGCTCAATGATGACTCGGTAGGTGATTCTAATTTGTTTAGAACCTATCTCTTCACATCCATTTCAAATACTTATATACAACCGTTTTTAGATTGAGAATGTTAAGAAGTACGAGAAAACGGGTATTTTGAAGCCTTGCTCTCAAGTATTTGCCTCTAAACTCGTTTTTTAAGGTATATGTGCAGATGAATGCAGGTAAAACCGCTCCAAAATTCTAATAAAAGTTTTTATCCACAAATAAAATTAAGGTTGGAGATTGTGGAATCTATTCCCACAGGTGATTGCTTAAATAACTTTATGTGCAAGGTTGTCTACGCGTCCAGTTGACAACCTTAGTCGTGCAAAAGATCTTTAAAATGCTAAACATAATACGTTTTTTAGGGATGCTATATCCCGGCTACAAAAACAATACTTCAACTTTCCACGCGTGGAGTGAACTATTGAAGAATGCGGAGAAGAGCATTGATCTGGCAGTGTTTTACTGGAATTTAAGGCAAACTTTTTCTTTTTTTGTGAAAGCCTATTCGGAGTAAAAAGTATATTGCGGGCATTGAATTTTCAGTCTTTGACCGTGGTTAAGAAAATTAGTTTAACTTCAGTGCATGCTGACACTGTTACTTAGCTTATAGTTGATTTCAGAGATGATACTGGTTACCCCACAGCATGGCAGGTATTCCCCCCACTCTCTTTAACCTATCTTTGATAAAACAAATTAAGGGTAGGGAAACGTTCAACAACATAGTATCAGCTGCCAAACGGGGTGTCAAAGTAAGGATTACGCAGAACCTGGCTAGCAAACAGTTTCCACAGGTAGACTCACAATACTTCGAAGACCATGGTAAATCATTATTTTATCCAATTTTCTTTCGCTTTGAGAGCCCATCTTTCAGATTACGCAGAAGTGAGAAGCCTTAACTTTTCCTCTTTATTAGGATCAGGTGTTCTGCACACGAAGATGTGGATTATTGGTAAAGATTAGTGAAGTCCGTCAAAGGCTAATTTATACATTGTTCAGACCAGAAAGACGTATATTTGGGCTCTGCCAATATGGACTGGAAATCTCTGACTGAGGTAGTTGTTTTGCACTTTTTCGTATCTTCAGCCTAAAAAATTTAGGTAAAAGAATTTGGTGTCTTGGTTCGCAATTGCTCGTGCATAGCTTCCGATATTGGCAAAATTTACTCGTGAGTGTTTAAGCATACGAAATAGTCGTCACTTTTTACTGTAAAATGATGCCTATTGCAGCATATATTGGCGAATGGGAGAAAAAGGCGCAAAGGTAAATACTTTTTATAGCTATGTTTTGTAAATTATTTTTTTGCAGATACCCTATCGATGGCCAATCAATCTGCGGACAAACTTCAATTCCAAAAACATGTTGGATATTAAATTCAATATAAAAGATGGTTTTCAAACAGCAGCTTCACATGCTTTTTCCATGGTGAATATTGCTTAAATTTTTCGGGATGAACCACCATGCATACTTAGTATTTGCCACTTTTGCCAAATTCAAGCAGTATTTCTCACAATTTAAGTAATTAACTTCTTTTGGATCTAGCCGCGACTGGTTACAGCCGCCTAACTTCATTTCTTTTTAGAATACTAGCGAAAAAGCCGCAGCAAAAAAAAACTGCAGCAGCACTTGGTTTTGAGTAAGAAGCCGCATAGCCGCACACACCTAGACAATATGCCCTACTTTTCTTTAACCTTTTTATAAAAGTATTTTTTTAAAGTTTAATTAATGCTGGAGACCGGACCGAAATCCGTAAACCCTGCTGTAGATTGTCTAAATAAATGTCGTAAGATAGCCGGTCACTTTTCATCGTCTAATTTGGCGAGAGTCAATTTAATAATAGATAAGCATCTCACCCAAAAAATGGCACGGCACTGACTCATAGAAATTTTTGAGTAAAGAGTGTACTCTTTCGCTTTTTTTAATTCCTTTAAATATGATGGTGATGATTTTTGGACTGAACGTAAACTGAAATTTTAAAGTCCTGTGAGGTGGGGAGAGGGGGAAATGCCCGGTAGCCAGTTTTTACTTACCGTAATGTCTTTCAATATAGCTGTTAAATTGAGGGGGCCGTTAAATCGAGGGGGGGCCTTAAATCGAGGTTTGACTGTACAAGATTTTAAAAAACCTATACCAAAATATTTATTTAAGCAGCAAGATTCTCCTAGCGATGTCTTCACCAGCAACTCCATCAGTTCAAAAGCCTTTATTTCAGTAAGTTTGATTGCATAAATATTCGTAAATTAATGTATTTTAGAGTTCCCCTGCAGCTTTTGACCCGAAAGGCAGAGAACATGGTTAATTAACACATTTTAATTATTTTTCTACATGAGTTTTATGCCCTTCAGATCTCAATGCCATAGTATTTCTGATGGAAACTGCTCAACAGTATGTCAGGTAAGTATTTTTTAGATCTAGAATTAAAGAAAAGTTTTTTTTAGAGTCAGTGTGATGGACTACATTCCGACAACTCTTTACATGGGTTTTGGCAAGAATTAGTAGGATTACACTATCTTTTTTCTTTTTCTTCTCAACTAACCATACTAAAAATTTATTCTAGTTTCTGGCCAGCTCTAGACAATGCTATTCGAGCAGCCGCTTATCGAGGAGTCCAAGTGGACCTGTTGATTAGTATGTGGAGGTATAGCAGGTGAGTAAAAAAACTGTTTTGCTCTTGTTTAGCTTAATTTAAAAATTTATCTAATGCAGACCCGACATGATCCCTTATCTGAAGTCCCTTCTACAAATCAACACTGGACTGCCCAAAGGTAATGGCAGCATTTCTGTGGTGAGCAATTGACATTAAAGTATTTGTCAAATAATTACGGTCGATGAGTTACAGAAATTGTTCATTGTGCCAGCTGATGAAAAACAAGCGAAGATGGACCATGCCAGGGTAAACCATGCCAAGTATATGATTACAGACAAAGCTGCTTATATTGGTGGGCTTATTGATAGTTCGTAGAGGAAAAGGAAATAATAAAGTAATTTGAAGGAACTTCTAATTGGAGTGGTGATTACTTCATTTCGACGGCAGGAGTTGGGTTGGTCTTTGCTTTGTATATTAAAAATTTATTGTTAATGATTTAGTGAAAATTTTCAGACTAATCATTGAAAGCGTTGGCTCTCCTATGCTAGTAAACAAATTCAACCAGGTGTTTATGAGGGACTGGAACAGCGCTTATGCCGAGCCTCTGGTGCTTTAAAACATGCATTGAGATTGAGTGGAATTTGGTTTCCGCTAAAAAGTGATTGGAAATTATGATCTCTAATGCTACACTAGATTTGTCTAAACTTCAATTCACTTTCAATTGGTTATTCTCTTTTTTGATTGCTCAATTAACAATTTTATTTGTATTTTTTTGCAAATGGTGAACCAAGATGTGGTACAAACCATAAAGTGTTCTTAGAGGCCATGTATAATTTTTGATGCTTTTGGCATGAAGTAGGTGGGGAGTGATAAGTACCGTAAATGTTCTAATAGAGCTCCCCCCCCTTAATTCAAAATCGTGTTTCATCCATCTTCGATCATCAAGAAATCGAGCACAGCCCAAAAATGTACACAGCAATGAAAAATGGACAGCAAAAACATGTTCAGCGGACAAAATTACCTTAAAAATATAGTAGCCGAAAAAAGTCTTCGAGCAAGCTGTAAATTTTCATATTTTAGGCAACAGCTTCTATTTTTTTCACTTTTTCGTGTTCTAGTAACCAACGGGTGATAAGGCAAAATCCGAACTGTAGTAAATCCGTTTATTTTTGAATTTTTTTTAGTCACCAATACATGTAATATGTCATTTTAAAGAGCAGAAAAAATGCTGCAAAACCTATGTCTTACTGACTCTATAGATATTGCACTCATAGATATTGCAGTCATTATAGACCATATTACAATAAACAATACATTTTTATGGTTCCAATCATGTCACTACCCGAAACTTTT
>BBSZ01012819.1:0-11079 GCA_000981365.1 Subanguina moxae | reverse complement strand
GAAGAACCGGAACCGCCAGTCACATCCCGAGAAGCAGCCGAAGCTTTGAGGATTCTTCAACGCTATGCAAACTCAAATGCCAAATCCCGTGAAAAAACTATTGTGCGAAAAAGTGGATGATGTGCTGGCCAAAGAACGAGTAAGGAGATTGAAACAAGAGAGTATTTTGAATTATTTTATGCCCAATCTTTGATTGTTTGTTTGAATGTTATATCTTTGTTGAATGAATAAAACGCAGTCTATATTACTGGTGATTTTAAAGCTATTTTGTGGTGGAAACTCGATATAACATAAATTTGGAGGTGGTTAAAGAAAATAAAATTCGATTTAACATAATCTTTTTGGCGGTCCCTTGAATTATGTTAAATCGAGTTTTAACTGTATTTGCTATGGATGCCTTCAGATTAAATCTTGGACTTGGTCAAAACACTTTAATGTCTATTTCGAAAGTTGTTTTTTGCAAGTCCCACCTAAATTCTTTGTTGGGCTCTTCACATTTGTCTTTTTCGGCCGGCTCTCTGACAGCAGTAGTAGTGGTGGTGGTGGCGGTGGTGTTGACACTTGCCTTAGTTGGACATTGCTCTGGCAACACACAATTTCGTCCCTCCTCTCCCTTCTTGAGGCTGACATATGGCATTTGGCATTCACAACCCGGTCTACAGTCGTCTGGTTGACAAAAGGGCAACCACTTTTCACAACTACGGGGACACTTTTTGCTGACACAAGCAGTCCATATTTGGTTGGGTTCTTTGCAATCTAGCTCTTCTCTGAATTCAGGGCAGTGTTGGGGCAGAATACAGCCGGAATTTGGTTCACTCGCCTCTTTTAGGACGTAAGGGGCTCGACAAAAGCAGCCAACGACACACTGTACGGGGCAATCTGGAGTGCGTAATTGGCCACAGGCACTCGGGCATGCACTCCCACACCTGAAAATAGACTTTGGTTACTCCTTACCATTTTTCCCTTTTCTACTGGCCAAGTGGCCAAACTCGAGAAAACCTCATTGCAATTTGTATCTGTTAGAACATTCTTTGGACGGATTTTGAGACCTCCAGTCTTTCTTACAAAATTGACTGACCTCTGGAAATTTTTTAATGGGTCGGAGCATTTATCTTGGAAACTGTTTGTAGGCAGAATCACGCTTCTGGTGTCCTGGTTCTGTTGTTTTTGAGTGGGTAGGCCAGGGAAAAAGCCTCCATTCCAAGTGTTGAGATCAGTGGTGAATGGAAGAAGAGGGCATTCAGCTGGCAACACACATCTTGAGGTGAACGGATTGTGCATATCCAGAATGACATAAGGCAGGCGACAGAAACAGCCTCTCTGACATTCGTCATTAACACACTTTGGATGGATGCGAGTAGCACAGGAAATAGGGCAAGAACTGCCGCAAGTTTTGTACTCTCTTAAAGGGTCTGCACAATACTCTTGTGGTGTTGGCGAGGTGGGCTGCTGGGCAATAAGGCGTGTAGTTGACGAAGTGGAGGAGGCTAAAATTTTCTTTGATTAAATTTGTCTAGTACCGGATTATTGGCGCTACTAAGATATACAAGTCCCCCCAGGGTATACATTGAGTTTCAGTTAACCTACGCTGGCCTACCCCAAGTCTAGGGCTTAGTTGTATGCATAAGTGTAGTATCTGGGGTCAGAAAATACTTTTTATAAGGTTGCTTTGTGACGAAGAGAAGCGGAAAACAACTTTTCTATTGTTTGTAGCGTATTAAAAATGCTTAGAAGGATCTAAAACGATTGTGGGTAAATTGCGGGTCGGACAAAATCGGGCCAGACGAATTTTCAAATTCGTATTTTTGGGACAGTTTTGCCCCATTTTTTGGCCATTTTGGGTTCAAATACAGCAAACAGACTCATAGGAGCAATCGACAAGTAAAAAAACAAGATAAAGCATGTCAAAAAACCATGGATTTGAAATTCCGTCTGGCTCGATTGTCCCACCAGAATTGAAGGGGAAGGGAAAAGAACAGGGCCACTCTGTAGGAAAGGAAAAGATCTTGAACATAGTTTCCCTTACAAGGGACTTACCGCATAAAAAAGCTCTGGTATGCATGCTATTTTTATGCATCCAGAGCTATTCTCGAGTCATCTATGTCTCAGGTATGTTTGTTTGCGCATCTCAACTTTAAGGGCCCAGGGTCTTGAGAGTTAGAGGTGCGCGCACAGGCTTACCGTTTAATATCATTTTCCATACTAAATAGCTCACAACAACATCTTATTGGTCTGTGAATATGCACACATAACCCAGTACAAAAATTTCAACAAACATACCTTCATATAGACCATCGCTTCCCAACTCCAGAAAACCTTCTACTTCAGGCTGTTTAGTAGCCTGTTGTTCCTTTTCATCTGTTGAATTAAGCACCAGCACTTCTTTTTGCTTAGATTGAAGGCGAAGTCTACCAGAAGAGTATACATTCACAGCAGCCAACCTGTTCCTTAGCTCTGTGCAATTCACTTTCTTCGCACTGCTCTCAGCCACAGAAATTCGTTTCCCAAATTTAGTGACGCAATAGCACTCATTGGTACCTTTGGTGCATTGCATTGGATGGTAATAGTTGGTGTCTTCTTGACTGCATTGAGGAATGTGCAGGGTCATGGCTGTTCTGTTGTTGGACTCTTCTTTTTTGTCTTTCACTCTGGGTATCTCCATGAGCACTTGCGTTCTCCGTTGCTTGCACGCTAAATCCAATGGCCTCGGAATTTTCCGGCATTTTTAAGTTTTTATAAATGCGCTCGCTCTCAGAAAAAACCGCATCCACGAGTCGCGGTTTACCATTTTGTTTGAAAAGTAACGACTTAGCTCCAAGCTACACAGCACTCCCTGCCGTCCTGCACTGATCTTGGACAATCTTTTCTTTTGTTCTGATTTTCAGCTTTTGATTAAATTTTTTTGCTGTGCATATTCACAAACCAAGGTAAAAGAGTCAGTAATGGAGAAAACTTACAAGGACAACATTTGCCCTCGGCACAAATTTCATCCCTGAATATGCAGTCTTCATTGGTCTTGCACATCCTTAACCAATCGGATTCGTCTAAAAGTAGGTTTAAGTTTCTTTCAAAAAGACTACAAAAATTGAGTAATGAGTACCTGGGCATCTGGCAGTTCCAGAAGACTCAGCAACTAACGGGGCATTATCTGCAAATAAAAAGTAAAGCGAAAATTATATTTATTGGGACTCAAAGGAGGAGACCACCGGACGATGCCACAATTTGAGTAGGCAACCCACTGATTGGACAACAAAAGCGTTGAGGAGTGCAATATTCTTCAGGAAAGCAGTCCAAACTAAACAAAAAGAACGATTTTACAACTGAAAAAATAGCACTACCTTGTCTGACAAGTGTAGAAGCTGTAGATACGGTTTTGTTGACAGTGGTGGCAGGTTCCTTGCAGCTCGCATATCCCTGCAACAAGTATTTGTTGTGTTAGATAAGCACATACATAAGCTTCGCTTACTTTGTAGATTTGCCGTAATCGCAAAAAACAGCACCACTAGTACTGCCCCCAATTTATGGCTCATCCTGCAAAGGTAGTTGTTTAACTATTTTTATTGTTAGATTTGTTGCAGACCCTTATATATTTGCAGATTTCAAAAGTCTTTTGCCTACTGAGGTGTCTCAGAACAAAAAAGTCTCTAACTATACGGTACTAAAAACCGTCTCTAAGTGATATTAAGTGATAGTTCCTTATATTTTCCTCATTCATGTTGAAAAGTTCATTTAACTTAGTGGCTTGGTGATTAATTATAGAACTTTCATAGCTGTTTTCATGACCCATATAGGTGTATGATCTACCAATAAACAAAAATACAAAATATGAACATGGCTTATAGGGCTTTGGAAGTGATTGATATTCCATAGTTTGGTTTGGCAGTATATTGCTCTGCATTCCATCATTATATGAAAACCCCTAATTTCGTTTTCACTTCTCAATCAATATTACCATGTTTTAGATGTCAAAAACTACTGTTCTTTGGTTTTTTTGGCGATTTGTAAATCCTGCTCCTCGTCTTCTTCCTTATCACATCAAAGGTTGACTAAAGTTTGCTCGTAAAATATGTCTCATGACTGGAAAACAGTTGATCCAGGCATGATCCAGGCGTTTCAATAGTTTCTGGAGAGATCTTTGCAAAGAGTCGCTCTACTTTCAAAGAGAAATTTTGATGGTGGAAGCGGAATGGTCTGGGCTGGTGTGTCTTTTACGGGCTCCCTAGGTCTTTGCTTCACCTCGTCAAAAATGAAAAGTCTGGACTACGTCACTGTGCTAAATTCAAATTTTCTCAGCCTTTTCCGTCGTCTTTAGCTTATTTTCAACAAGACAATAAACCAATTTATGTGAGCAAAAAGACAAGGAAGTGGTTTACTGATTAGAATATCGTTCTTCTCGACTGGCCTGCTTGCTTACCGGATCTGAACATCATGAAAAAGTTGTGAGGAATCTTGGTCCAGCGAATTTATAACAACAATCGTCAGTTTTGCAGTGTGGATGAGTTGAAAGGAGCAATAGACGCCTGGCAAAACATTTCTCTCAAGGACATCAAAAAATTGGTGGAAAGCATTCCAAAGCAAAAACGTTTTGTAGTACTGACACAAATTTTGAAAATTTGGGTTAGAAACAGCGTTTTCTGCTGTGCCACATGGCAATAATGAATTTTCTAAGTTGTTTCAAAAAGTATTCAATCAGTGGTTTTCGCATAATTATACACCGTACTGTAAGGCTATGGGTAAAGGTAAGGGTAAATAAAGCTGTAGGTAAATGTAAAGGTAAAACTAATCCTACACATAAAGAAAAAATGTATGTAATTCATTAATTGATTAACGCACACAATGCCATAATTTTAAATTCGAATTAAATTTCAATATGACCTTTTATTTGGGATGTTTGAAGTGATATTCGTCTTGAAGCAAAGAGTTGAACAAATTTATTTCTCTGCGTCGTTTTTCATAAATAAAAATCTTGCATTATTAAAAACGGCCGTGACTTATGTAATAACCCAATGCAAAATTTGCATTCCGTCGAGGAAAAATAGACGAAACAGCAAAATTATGAATTCTAGTTTACATTAAATATTTTTAGCAATCTGATTTGAATGAACAGCAAAACCTATCAAAAATCAAGATTAAAAGGTCTTTCACCGACCAAAACTTTCAAGTTCCGCAGAAAAGGAGCTTTTGGCAGCTAAAAAACGTTTGTTTAACCTATTCAAATAAAAATTATATGAATGATTCTTGAAAGCGGGATTTGAACATCTTCTAAAATAAAAAAGGGTTTACAAACTAAGCAAAATAAAAAATACGTATAATTAATTTTGTTGATAATGTTCACCAAAAAAGAAGGTTACAAATGAGGTCGACTAATTCTTCACAAGGGTAGTTTGGCAAGGTCACAAAGCTTTGGTAACCAAACAACTTCTCCTTGGAAGTTCATCACCACCAACAGCAGTCAGTCTGTTGTGTATTTCTTAACCTTGAGCACCAGCCACAATTAAATGGGACTTGATTTTGGTTGACGCATTCTTTTCTCAGTCACACAACCTCCTTTTGTGTGTCTAATCCGGTGCTCCAGAACACTATTTAGGTGGTGTACTCTATTATCAGAGCACTGGCTTATGGTAAGACGACCGAGCCAAAATTAAAAGTTTCTCAAGCCGGCCGAAAAATGTTTGAAACCAGCCGTTTACCCTATCTACCTTGAGCCCGTGGTTGTAGACTGTTTTATTCAGACTTTTACTTATTTTCGAAATTTTTAAAACTATTTTTTAAAAGTTTGCTTACATTTTTTCTTATCGCCATTTTTATGATGTACTTTTTATTTTACAGCAATGGATTTCATCGCTAGCTATCAAAATGAGTCTGAAGACGATAACGAAAAAGTTGAAACGCCGAGAAAGCTGAATTCCTAGACGGTTGAGTTCAAGCTGAGGGACATCCAGTATGCAAAGAATTTAAGCAACTGCGCAGCGAGCAAAAGGTTTGTAGTCGATCGTAGCTTTATTATTGCATGGGTCAAACAGGAAAATATACTGGCCAAAAGTCATCACGTTAATAAGGTTTACTTTTGCATTTACTCTGCTTTTATCTGTTGGTTGAGAGTTTGCAGAAACTCATCACACAGTATTATTTAGAATCAAAAACTTTTGGCTTTCTAAAGTTACAGATCGCGAGTCTTATATGACCGGTATCGTTCAACTATAAATAATATAAAAAACTTATATTTGCCTTAAAAATGTACAACACTTAATTTTCTTAATCCCTTGTTTTATACACAGTTTTTCCTAGATCACAAATAACTGCCCAAATAGGTTTTAACTGGCGTTGTCTGCAAGCCATTTCAATCATGTCTTCACTTGGACCCACATCTTCCATTAAAGGCACATTTGCAGGTGTTACAGTGGAAAAAACTCCTGTTTGGGCACTGGGAGAAACACTAGCTCTAGAGAAAGTTGATGGTGTGACTGTGTGTGTTGACACAACTATAGGTTTAATTGACGGTAGTTGTTGTGGAGTAGCAGTTACTGTGACTATTCTTTTAGGGGTTGTTGGTGTTGTCATCCTCATAGTTGAGGCTGGCTGCACAGCAACTATAGCTTTAGGTGTCCATAGCCAGGGTAATATGGCCAAGGGATTAGTGGTTATCACAGGGAAAGTAGGTGCTGGAGTTTTTATAGTTGTGGTGGCAGTGTTTTTACTTGTCGTTGACACGGTAGGTAAAGTGTGGTCAGGATTTACAGTTAATACGGTAGAAGGGATACGCTCTACATTAGTGGTTAGGGCAGTTTGTAGATTGTGGTTTGGACTCATATTGTGATTTTCGGCACCTTAAATGTAGTAAAATTTCTGTAAAATTATATTTCTCCATTTATCACCCCATTCCCTTGACTTCAAATCGTGTTCTTGGTGTTTTTTAACTCAGTTTTGGCCGACGACTCTTATGCAAGTTGCCAACTAAGATGTAGCTTATTGTCTTAGTTACAAGTAGGATGATAACTTGCCTGAGAATCGTCATCAAAGTATTAATAAAAAAAGCAATAAAGTAGACTTTGAAATACACCACCTTTTTCATCCTCTTCTGCCTCAGGAATTGAAAAACTAAAAGTGCTGTAACTTGTGGGCCGAGTGGTAGTGGGCTTCAAAAATGTTGTCTTTGGAATAGGGCTGGCAGTGAAACTAGGTGGCAAAGACCACAATGTAGGTATTACTCCTGTAGCAAGCGACAATCTGGTTTCAGTTGTGATTGCCATCACAGGAAGGGTTGGGTCCGCAGGCATTGTTGGCAAAAGAGTGGTGGGCGTAGAAGTTACCTCACTGACAGGCATTAAAATACTAGCAGAGTTACGCACCAAAGAGTCTGTGTCTCCATTGAATGTATGAGGATAGAGAGTGCTTTCCTCAGAGGATGGGAAAATGGAGCATTCCTCTTTGACTAATTTGTCTGATTTTTGAACGGAGGTGGAGAATTGGACTGGGACTATAGTTTTGTGGTTGTGAGAATCTTCGGCAATTAAATTCATGCAAAGCGCTTCTGGCTCGATGGTTTTGTTGAGTGGGTCGGTGAGCACAATTTCGCCTGTGTTTAAAAGACTATAGAAATAAAACTTTTATAAAAAAAAAAAGAATGTATTCACCTGTTTGTGGCACCACCTCAAAGTGACTATCCGGTTTTCTACTAACCAAAGAATAGTTAAAGCGGTCCCCAATTGGAGAAACAGCCTTTAGACTACTAATCACAATAGGGTCTCCGTTTGGCGACTCACTGTAGAACCCACCTCGCACTATTTGAATGCGGTAAAATGACCGAGGAAAATATGGCAGTTTAAAATGTTCAGGGTCCCCAAACAAAAATTCGTAAAAAATTTGTGACGAAGAGCCCTGACCAACGGCCTCCAAATCCACAAATTTGACTACAGTTGAGTTGGCCTAAAAATTATTGTATTTTAATATATGGACTCCGGCTTTTTGGGACATGTCCTTGCTCATAAAAAAAATTGTAACATTTTCAAAAAAGAACTGAATACGGTAATTCTAAACACACCCTTTTGTCCATCCACAATTGCTGGGGCACTAGTGGGCGCTGCTGCACCCCATTCCTGGCCAAAACCTCACTAGCTCTCACTAGCTCAAAAACCTCATTCTTCTTGAATTCTGACAAAGAATTGACCCGAAAAGTGCCGAAAACGGCAGAAGTCAGCGATGTTGGAATATTAGCAGTGTTCATGGTTAGTTTCCGATAAGCAACCAGAATGCTGACATAGGAATGGCCGTTGATTTGCTGGATAATTTTCTTTTCCTAAAATGTAGTTTGTTTATAAAAAGTATTTGAATGAAAATTGTGAAAGAAAAAAACCTCAATAGGCTGTAAACTGTGCAGGGGAACCAGCTTGCCGGTCTGCTTGCTGTAGTAGTGCAGAGGAAATGGCTGAGAGGTTTCAGAAACTAGGAAACTTGTGTGTCTGACGTCAATTGTATCATGAATAAGGAAGAAGCGATAGTCGAATTGTGTAACAACTTGATCATTGGCCAACACCAGCAAGCTCAAGTTCCGGAATATTGCTTCCTAAGTGTGATTGAGAATATCTTTTAATTTTCAAGACGCTTTCAAATTACAGTTTCCTTTAGAGTGGATATATTGAGAGTGAGATGACGAGATTGACTAGAAACTATGGGCCCAGCATTGAGATGTCCTGAAGTGTCACTGAAGTCTGACCCATCTAGTTGAACACCACTAAATTTGTAGTCGACGGTGATTAGAGAGGAGCGATTGTGCGCCACAACCAGCCAAGGCTGAATTTCTACTATTTCCACTTTGTTTAGATTGGAATACCTGAAACAGAAAGACTTTTTTAAATAAAACTGAAAAAAAGTTGTTGATTTAAAGTCTCTAAGATCGTCTACAGGAAAGCCAACAAATTCAATTCTGTGCACACCCAGAATTAATGACAGCAATGGTAACAGTAAACGGATGAACACTCCCATCTTCCTCTCCCTGCTGTTGCCAATTCTCTCTGTGCACAGTTGGAAAAGCAAACGCAAGAACACGAACAGAAGCACGCGGCAGAATGGCGAACACAGGAGAACGCAGTCTTTGAATTTTGCGTTGGCCAGCCAAATCAAAGCTCAATATTATTTGTGGCTAAACACCTCAATCAAAATTTTCTCCGTTACAGCAGCTGAGTAAACCCACCGTTTGAGTGACTGTTCGAGTGAGGCGATAATCCGGCACTGGCAGGACTGTCCACTCAGCAGTCAGTTTATCATTAGCCTTTAGTTGGTTGGCAGAATCAATAGAGGCAATTCCGGAATAAAAGACAGGTCCCACACGATACTTGAGTCCATTTCTGTTGCCACCGAAAAATTCCTTTCCAAAATCTACATTCAAATGAATGTTCCTGAGCAGCTCTTTTACCTGAAAACAAATCGATAGCTGAATAGCAGAATGTAGCAAACTAGAATAGAAATAAAGATGGCTTTTAAAAAACTACCATCAAATTGTGAACAGAGACAAAGATACGAAACTCCTCTCCTTCGCTAATTTCTGCTGGTTGTATTCTGACAACAGCTGAACCAATTAACTTTTCGTTGGCGCCGTCGTCGGCACCAAGATTGGCAAACATCTTTTTGAGAACATCATGCAGCATTGAAAATGGGTTTTCACCTCCAAACTAAAGCTAGGGTAGTGTTAAAGACATTAGCTTTTTTTTTGCTTTACTTATCATTTTGTGATTATTTCTTGAACAAATTTATACAAAGCAAGCACAAAACACCTGGCGAGTGATGCTCTTCAAACGATCGGCTCTGGAAACCAGTTGACGGAAGTCACCAATTCGTGTTTTCAGCTCAGGAAATTGTAGGTTGACATTACTGCCCTGGAGATCTTCAAAGGTTTCATTCCAACGAGCAATCAGACCAGCTCCTTTTTCCCAATCTCAATTTTTTTGAATTCAACATTGTTATAGCAACGAAAATTCTTTACCTTCAAAATCTTCTAATTCCTCAGAAATAACCAATGCTCCACCTTTTGATTGATCAGACACAGCTTCAAGGAATTTATCAAGCCAAATATCTCCTTTGTCTGCGAGAAGGGTATTTAAATCGGAGCTAGGAAACACTTTCTAAAATGCACAAATTTTTTTGCAAATGCTAAAAAGGGTAATTTCTTACCTCCAATTGCTCCAAAAAGTCTTGCAACACTGCTGGAAAATTAGCCAACTGAGCATCTACAGCACTTAACGCTGGAAACATGCTCTGGACGCCAACTTTCACTGGTTGTACAAGTCCAAATTGCTGAAAGAATTGTAATCTAGAAAATACGGCAATGGGTTCTGACTGTAACTACAGTGCGTTCCATAATAATAGCACACCTCAATTTTTTGATTAAATTTCCAGTTTTTTTTCCACTTTTTTTTTGTGATGGAAAATTAAAATTCATAAAACAGTTACGACCGGATGCAAAAAATTTGCTTAGCCTTGAAAGTTTTTTACGCGATACACCGAAAATAACGATAGCACATTTTTGTTAAAGCACTTTTATTGACCCAATAACAGATCAACCAGCTTCTTGAGCACTTCTGGATCAATTTCTGACCATGCTTTCATAATCGGAAGCTTCCATAATCCATAAATTGGACTGAGGTCAAGAAAAGGTGATAACTTAAAAAACAGAATTTTCTCGACTATTCAAGTCTCTGGATGTTTTAAAAAATGTTATTTGTATCATATGTTGTCTGTTTCCTCGGCCACGGACAAAATAACGCCGCGCCGAAACATCGCCAAATGTCTTTAAAGTATTGTGTATTTGGGAATCAACAAAAAGGTTTTTTGAGTCCTCTTTTTTTATTTTACAGACAATATCCTACAAAAAGACTACTGGGCTGGGGTTTTGGGTAGGGCTGGGGTTTCTGGCTAGAGTTGGGTCCATTAGCCAGAAACCCCAACCCTAACCAGAAACCCAATCCAACCCAGAATCCTAATCCTACCAAGAATCCCAACCCCATCCGGACTTCAGGGCCCACAAGTCCAGGGCTAGCGACGAAAATGAAAATTCACCGAAGTTCAACACGACGCGTGGCACCA
>BBSZ01012816.1:0-14500 GCA_000981365.1 Subanguina moxae | reverse complement strand
AGAGATTTTGATTAATTCGTCACATACTCTACATTTAGCTTTATTTGCCGATAATTTAGTGAAGAGCTCGATCTTACAAATAACGCTTGCAGTAGCCATTCTAAATAACGTGTTACACAGGGACCAAAAATAACAACAAACAGTCAAAAAATGTTACAAAAACATCAACTAATCAAAAATTTAAAACATTTAAAATTTGAAAATTATTCTTCGGGGTTTTACCTAATTTCGGGGTCGGGGTCGGGGTTTTTAAAGCATCTCGGGGCGGGCCCCGATCGGGGTTTTACCCCCCAAAATCGGCTCGGGGCGGGTCGGGGCCCCGACAGGGCCCTGACCCGTTTCTGTCTCTACAAGAGACCCTTGCTTCTCTAGCTTTTTAAAACCAAGTTTCGGTTAATTTGAATGAAATGCCAAAAGTCTTCTTCTCTATCTTTTGAATACCTATATTTCCCATTGTTGAGTGCATGTGCAAAACTGAACTTTTTACTTACGACAAAAACGGTTTGTATACAGTTGAACTTCGATAACACGTCACTCTTTTTCAAAAAGTCTGGCTTTTTTAAAGGCGAAATTGTTGAGATATGAGCCATATGCAAGCATTATTGAACTATGTAAAAACGACTGACAAATTCAGAATTCTTGCGATTTTATGTTTTAGAGATATCAATGACAAAATTGGCAAAAGATGTCAAAAAGTGAGTTAAAAAAATGGTCGGACCCAGCTAGCTGTGGATTGAAGTTTTTGGGGTGACATGTTATCAAAGTTCGACTGTATTTTATGATCTATTTCTGTTTTCTCTGTCAGCCAAGTTGATAAGCCAACTAAATTTTTTCAAAGTACTCTTACACCGAGAGTGCTCTTATAACGAGCCGACTGTAGTTGAAAAAAACGAAAAATAAAAGCATCGTACCAATTTCTTTTTTGAACAAATTTAGCGCCTTTCACTTTTTACCAAAAAAAGCTTCTTGCCAGATGTATCACTTACCAAGACACATTTACCTATGATTCTACACTCGTTGGGATGTGATACATCGCTTCGTCGTCGTCACTATTCTGCAATTATTTTCCCTTTCAAAGTTTGAACATAAATTTTAGATCTGTTTACAAACTCGAGCAATTGTTTTCTGCAACATGATTACTCAGAAGAGCAGCAATGTTCCGCTCAACGATTTTCAAGAAAGCATCAGGTTCATTTTTCAATTAGAACTTCCTGCCTTTAATTTCTTTTTTTCCAGGGATTGGTACGCTGAAATGAGTAAGCAATTTATCTCGGCCAATTATCGTAACTTTATGGAGGAACAGAGAAAACAGCGATTCTTCGAACTGCAGTTAGAGAAACTTGAACTAAATTCCGAGGAAGAAAGCAAGATAGCGCATATGGAAGTATCTCAGCGACTGAAGCAGTGCTTGTTACAGAAAGGATCCAAAGATATGGTACCAAGAATTCAGTCCCAGCTAGTATCATCACTTCCCCCTGTAGCAAGCGTAGGACAGAAGCACAAACAAGCGGTAAGAGTTTTGGGAGTCATCTATCTTGCGGATAATTTCTCTGTGGACTTTCTTGGTTTACGCACCTTCGATTGCAGACTCCTCATCCAGCACCTAGTCAGAAGAATTTAGCGTCTTCTAATCCCGTCTTGGCGTAAGTATTTTATCTGTTTAGTTTCGCGATGATCTTAGGGTCTAGAATATTTTTTCTTGCTTTTTTAAAGATCTGCTCAAAGAAACTGGAAGAGGTATGAGCCGACGCCTGAACTTCATCCAGAGGATCTCTCTTTAATGGCAGCAAAAGAAGCAAATCATGAGCCATATGCAAGCATTATTGAACTTGAAAAGGAATCAGCGAGTTATGCCGATAAGTCCGCCACAAGTGATGGAAGTGAAAGAACGGCTGTGACACCATCTGCTTCTCCTGCATCACCGCTCCAAGTGAAAAGTGTAGCTACGACTTCTGCTCTGAGCTTGCCAGCTACGGAAGAAACTTCGGCTGACCAGAAAGATATTGATATCGCTGTTTTAACGAGTTGGTTTGTTCTTCTCCAATTCTTTTTATTTTTAGCTCTTTTAAGAAGACGTCGAAAAATCTGAGCCACCACAGCCTTCAAAGTTTGAATTATTTGATGCACCTATAGTTAAGCCAACAGTTTCTTCGCCGTCTATGGGCTCAGAAGTAAAAAATTCGTTCTTTAACGTGTCGCCGAAGACGTCCGCTAAAATCTCGCAGAGTTCTGCGCCATCAACGAGTAAAAGCGACAAAGTGCCTGATTTCTCATTTCGTGCTGTTAATACTGGCCCTGTTGTGTCGCCTACAAATGAAAATAAGCTGGAGAAGAAAACTCAACTAGAGAGCTCAGCCTTTTCCGGCATTTCATTTAATTTCATGAAAGGTGAATAAGAATAAGTTTTTTGCTACAAAGATTACTGATGTTTTTAGACATAAAATCAAATGATCAATCGCGAGTGGTGTCTAAATCAAGCCAAAGTCCGATTTCCTTTCAATTCAGTAAGGGTCAGTTATTTTGAAATTTCTTTGTATTGGGGTAACTTAGATGCAAGTTTTGACTTTTAGCTCCATCTGCAAGTCAATCTTCGGGTCAAAGTCCAATTGCTTTCAAATTTGACAGTGGTCAGTAATTTTAATTGTTTCGGTACTGTAAGCTTTCTTCATAATGTACCGCGATGCTCAGACGGAGTTGTATATTGTGCAGTAAGCTGGCTGTACCCAAAATTTATATTCTAAATTTTAGGTGCATCTCCACCATTGATTACAAAGCCTGTTGAGAAGGCGGATTTTGTTTTCCGACCCACCAAAGGTCACTAATTTAATTTTCTTGAACAAGATTTTGTGTTCAAGTGGTATAATCAAGTTGTTTAGACGCTGCTGCTACAACTGTTGACTCCTCCACCGCCGTAGTGCCTTCAAATAGCCTGTTCTCATTTAATCCCGAAATTTGCTCGCCTGAAGTTTCCAAGCTTGATACTGCCAGCAGCTCACCTTTCAAGTCGGTTATCAGTAGCAAGCCTCTAATTAAAAATTTTAAAGAGGACGAGAAAATTAAAGGTTTCATTTTTTCACTCTTCGAATTTTTACGTAGCTTTTTTATTGCAGATCTTAGCTTCGTAGGTGCATGTAAATTGACAGAGTGGATTCAATTCTACACTACCTTCCATGACAAAATCTCAATAGAAATTAGCTAGTTTTTGATTTTTGTGGTTTTTCAAACAGATGATTTTTTTTGCAGATGCTTTCGAAAAGGATATGAACTTAGTAAAAGCCTTAATTTCTTTTAGTATTTTGGTTCGACATGGTCACTTTTTTAGAAAAAGATGAGGATACTATTGAAGAAATCGATTGTAGACAAAATTAACTTTGCTGCCAAGAAAAGAGCGACTAATCAAGATCTAGCCAAAGTTTTTCTCTTCTTTTTTGAGCTGTTTGACTTCAATACGGTTAAAGATGGCGAATATGAAGATTTGAAATTGGATGAGAACAACTCGGGGATGATCAATTTTGTGATGTCAACTATTTGCTACAGGCTAATTGTAAGTTGGAGCTATTATCTTTTTCATAGAGCACTATTTAGGAAAAATTGTATGTTTTTAGGACAAAGTGAAGTGGGACGTCGATTTGACGAATTCAATAACGATGGTGATTGTAGCACTGAGCGTAAAATATGTCAGCTTTTACAAAGTTTTCTGTGCCGAAATTCTCCATTCCTCGAGTTTGTTTTCACTGAGCTTGTCAAAAATGTAAGAATTTACGTAAAATATAATGCTTTTTAAAACAAAGAATTCTATTTTAGACATGATAAAATTCTTTCCTTTCGCGATGCTTCGCCAGAATCTGCGAACCATTGGTTGGCAACTGAGAGCGCCATCTTTGGTCTTTTCTTCCGCGTGCAATCTAATTTATCGTCTTCAGTGGTCAGCCTTTAATTTTTTATGCCTTGTGTAACAGTTTAACTTTTTAGAGTTATGTGGAGGAGCCATCGGCTGAGAATGTCAAGGGTCCGGAAATGATCAGGATGTTGCTGCTTAACGTTTTGGAATTGAAAACTCCAGTTTTACTGTCGAGTGCTTTTATTGTGGCTGAGATTTTAGATGTTAGTTTTTTAATTTTTTCTCGTTTAAAGGCTCGGCTATATTCCAGAATTATTTCAGCACTGCGTGGCGCAGTTGTGTAGATCTTCAAAGAACAGATTCCTTGTTGATCTCACGAAGATACATATTCCTTTAGCAAAAAGAATTACCGATTTCAACTGGGAGCCAGTTTTGGAGAATGTCTGCAACAGAATAGACGACGAGAAATTGAAGGTAGTGCTTACCACGCGGCATGAATCATCGCTTTGCGTGCTAAAAGATTCAATGGAAAGAATAGCGTCAATGCCGAGTGCTAGATCACCGTAACTATTTCAGACGCATCTGCTCTCAACAAATTATCCAATGAAATCCGTTATCCATTGTTTATTCCTTCATTGAATAATTTTTTTTTTCAGGGGGTTTCTGCTCTCATTTTCTTGCTGCTCGCATGTATACTTTCAGGAAAGTAGCAAGTAACTTTCTACTTGCGCGTGCACTTTTAAAATTAATTGCTAAAAATTTTTTATTGACAAAACACTGATTTATGCATAAAAAAGCTAAAAGGACTTGTTGATAGGACATGGCAATGTTAAAAATGTTTATTTTTATCGTATTCTTGCGATCGTAATATTATCATGCCCCCAAGCTAGTTGGTTAGATATGGCTAGGTTAACAAACCTGATTACTAAGAGGTGGTGTCATACTGTACAGGGTGTCTACTGTGACAACGGCACCTTCACCAGATGTCAGGGGGATCGTGCGTGCTTCCTGACTTGTCTCAATACTGGTGCGCCCACCCTTTCAGGGATGGCTACTTATAGTGGCGCTTGGCAGGGGTCTAAGTCTAACGCTTGTGTAATAATTGTAACCATGGGATCACCTAAGGTTCGAAAGGACTATGGTGACGGAGTTTCCGTAGTACCATTTGTTCGGGGGCTACACACTTCTTGTGTTAAGCTTTTGTCAAGTGGGAAGGGAAACAGTCAAGGAGGTGGGAAGAGTAGCAGCTCTATTACTCCAATTACCGTATTTACTCTATTAAGCGAGCATGCCCGCTTATTTTTCGACCCTTTGCTAGGGGGTCCGCTTATTAGAGGGTGCCCGCTTAATAGAGTAAATACGGTACTTATGTGAGAGGACGAACAGTTGAACAAATTCTCACAGATTATGAGCCAAAAAAAAGGCCATTGGAATCCATTGGAATTGTAATCCAGATGAATAAGAAATGACAAGAAATATGACGAGTAAACCTTTAAGCGCCTTTGGTTAGGGCTTTGGACAATTCTCGCTTGATATCCTAAGCTTTGATCCATCGTTATAACTCTTAAATTAAGAAATTGTCAAGACCGCTAAAAATTGTCTAAAACCGCTAAACGACCGCTAAAACACCGCTAAAATTCCGCTAAAATTTTGACAGAGATTTTAGCGGTTTGCATTTTGACACAACGCCAAATAATTTTAGCGGAATTTTCTCATTTTAGCGGTTTTGAGAACCATGCAAAAAACAAACAAACATCTAAATGCGTTAAGCTCAAAAATTAGCCCAAGATCAAGTAAAAAGACCACAAGAAATAGATAGGCATGAGAAAATAATCATAAGATCAACCTTGTAAAGTGCAAAATGACAAGTGCAAAGGGCGAAATTTGCAGATTTAAATTTTATTAAGAATTTGCACTTTGCAGTTAGTAAAATTGGGTCCTGCTTCTTGGCTCTTTCTTTGGTGTTGAACTCTTTATCGAAATAGTTTTTGCGTTTTCAAAGTCGTATGCTTAGTTTTTATGGGTTATCCGCCCGCATTTAGAAAACTTTTAAGTCGTTGTTATAGACTTCTTTTAATAACGTCTTGAAAATTTTCTAAATGCGGGCGGATAACTCATAAGTATCCCATGCTTTATATATGATTGCGTTGCCCTCTTAAAACAGCCAGCATAATGCCACTATTATGTGATTAAAGAAAGCTGAGTTTATACCCACAGGCTGCTTTGTCTAGTCTTCTACTGGCACGCTCACTTGGATGGATGCAGGGTAAACACTTAAATCTCCTCGGAGGCAAGGCATATCCCTCTTTTTTGCAAGACAGTTTATGTCTCATTGTTTTACTCCTGTCAGCCGGCAAAAGAAATCAAGTTTTAGTGCGAGTTATTTGCATGTTTTGCAGTAAAACTTTCACTCATCTTTTTAGTTGTAAAGGTTACGTGTGAATAAATAATTTTTTGACTTGTTTGTGTAATTGATTTTAGGCAATAGTTAGTCCTTAGTAAAGAGAGAAATGGTGCCTCAGGGACAAGAAATGTGTTGACGCTTGGCTAACATGGCTGTAGGTCTGTTTTTTCTCTTTCTCTCTCTCTAGTAACAATGCCCTCTTTCCCACACTTCCTCTGCTTCTTCCTCTGTTAATGTTTTCCAGTAATGGTTTTTTGCTAGCCGCAGGGCTAACTGCAATAATAGCTCTTTTTTGCATGCTTTTTAAAAAATTAGCCTTGGTGCATTTCTATAGGCAGTTATTTTGATAGTATGCTCGACAAAAAGTAATTTTCGACAGTATCGGGTGGCAAAAGTTCGTACGAAAATTTAAACCTTATTTATAATGATGGAATGTACTCCTTACTACGAAGTGTTTGTTACCATTTTAAAGAGCAGACAAAAAGATTTTAAAGGGTGTATAACTTTATTTCAACAAATTATCAAAATGGCCACCTTTGGCCGCAATACAACAAATGAGACGTTTTGGAAAATTATCAATTGCTTTCTTTATTATATCCAGTGGAAGACGTCTCCATTCTCGTTGTAACCACTCTTTGGAATTATCGATGGTTGGGTGAGGCTGTGAAGTAGTCCATCAGGTTTCCTTCCTTCGCTGTGAATGCATAAAAACAATAGGCTTAAATTGAAATCATCCGACAAATTACTCTTTTACTCCGTCAAATTCTGTCCCGTCAAAAAGTTCCGGGTGAAACTACCTATAGCCAAAAACAATATGTATACGAGAGCATGTTTTATACGATAGACCACAGTAAGCAAAACTACGTTCAAGATCTTCTCTTCTCCTGAATGGGCCCTTCATAAAAGTGGCTGTTTAGTTATCACATCCCCACCAAATTTAGCTTAGATTATAAACTACATTTTGGTATTTAACATTTCCAAAAGACACTAGCAAAACATAGGTCAAAAACACAATGCCACAAACACATTTTTTGGTAAAAAACTGCGGATAATTACGCGCAAGCCCAATAGTTAATTTCATGGACATTGACCTAACTGGTGGTTCTAAAACTTTTTGCGAGTTTATTGAATCAAAAATTTTGGAAAATGTATAAAAAGGGAAGAAAGTACCGCTTTGTATACATGGCTTACCAACTTAAATTTTATGGGTTAAAAAAGCTAAATTTGGTGGGGATGTGATAACTAAACAGCCACTTTTATGAAGGGCCCATTCAGGAGAAGAGAAGATCTTGAACGTAGTGTTGCTTACTGTGGTTTATCGTATAAAACATGCTCTCGTATACATATTGTTTTTGGCTATAGGTAGTTTCACCCGGAACTTTGACGGAGTAGAAGAGTAATTTGACGGATGATTTCAATTTAAGCCTATTGTTTTTATGCATTCACAGCTTATTCTCGACTGATTTACCGTATTGTATCTAATAATCCCTCCTAATTCAAAAATCGTTTTCTTGACACTGTGTTTTGACCCACTTTTTCCAGATGACTCTCAAGCAAGTTACCACTTAAATTGTCCAAAAAGTAGTGTCCTTTATGAATAGATGTGTGTGCTACCACTTTCATTCGGTTAAATTAGGAATGGCTGAAGAGAAACAGCACTGCATCCTTTTTCATTTTTACTCCTCTGTAAATGGAGACCATCTGTGCAATATTTCACTATAATAAATGATTTTGCTAAATTGCCACTTCTACTTATTCACTTGCAATCAATCCTGCCCAACATGAACAATCCCATTCATTCTGGAAGGAATGCGTTTAGGAGGGTTAGTGGTCGAGATTTGGTCAAAGACTTGGGTAAGTTTTTTTGGAAAAATACCTATTTCAAATTGCAAAGTAATAAATAACAGTTCGAAGCATTTATATTGATGCGTAGTGACAAACTCGTTGCTCATCTTAGCCTCTAAATCTCTGGCCCCAATATAAAATGCAAATTTATCGGCAACCGCGCTACTCCATAACAAAAGGCACAGATGATGTGCGGGATTTGATTAGAGTGGGAAGAGCTGCAAAAATTTTTGGCAGGCTTTCATGCAAGAATGAGGCGCTATTCTACGCTTTACACAATTCGAGGGACTATAATGAAGATATAAGTCAAGCTTTCTCGCGTAATTAATTTCGGCTAAAGTTAATTATAGCAACTCCTCTCAAAAAACGGTTTTAACTACTTTTTTTGTGTTTTTAAGGCCTGAAACGTGTAGGAATTTCTGGAATTTTTTAAAACTATATTTTGACTTTTTGCCTTGGTGGAACAAGGCACAATTTTATAAAAAAGCAATATTAAAAAGATAGAGCTTTAACATAGTTTTGATAACTAGGGCCTACTGCATAAAGAAACTCTGGTATACATGCTTTTCCCATGCATCCAGAGTCACTTCCGAGTAATTTGTGTCTAAGGTATGTGGGTGTGCGCATCTCTAACTTTCAAGTCCCCTTACGGGGTGCGCGCGCTCACTTACCCTAGACATGATTCCGAGCAAGACTTATGATCGGAAATGCTTATAGAGGCTTTTTTGCCAAGTTCTAGTAAGTAAGAAAAATAAGTAATAAATATCTAGCTACCCTCCAGTACCATTTACTTTGGTCCCCCAAGGCAACAAAGTGGGAATCGAACCTGGCTAAATTTTACAGATTCTAACACCATACTAGTATAGTAGCAGTAGAGTTGAAAGGCGACGGGCAGCGAGAAATTGTGCCAATTCCAACTGGCAAATTCTCTTCCTTGCATCAAATCTGTTTTTGTAACACATATACTTCTTTCTGCATCGGATGTGGTTTTTTCCCTGTTTGATCTCCTTCTATTCATTGCACGTGTTTTTTTTTTGAGTGCCAACGGCAATACAAGAAAATTTCTAAAGCTTTTGTCTGCTGTCAGTGATTTTGAGTAGTAATACCTATGGAGAGATTGGGTATTACAGTCAAACCTGGATAAGCCGACACCTCTAAATTCAAAAAAAGTGTTTGTGGCATTGTGTTTTTGACTTATGTTTTGCTGGTGTCTTCTGGGCATGTTATATACCAAAACGTAGCCTACAATCTAAGCTAAATTTTGATATACAAAATGCTCAGAAGACACTAGCAAAGCATAGGTCAAAAACACAATGCCACAAACACATTTTTTCGAATTTAGGGGTGTCGGCTTATCCAGGTTTGACTGTAGTAAATTAAATGGTTTGCCTCCATCCAAGTGATTTGGACACCCTTCAACTGCTTCACCTCCACAGAACTTTACGTTCAGTTTATTGTCTTGTTCTTTTTGTCTATTTGTCATTGTCAGAACTGGCAAAAAACGTTAAAAAATATAGGAAAAAAATGGTGAGAGCTATCGGTGGGTCAATCTTTTGGGTGTATGTTGCATCGAGGGTTGACTGTACTCCTAGTACAGTGTTAAAATTCGTAAAATTAATCTCAGCTTCCATTCCCACTCCGTGCAATCACTCTTTCCAAACAATTTTTTCTCGACTGTTTGAAAAATTTCCATTCTTTCATAATTCCCTCTAGAAAGTGTTGATATAGAGGGCATAATAACTAACAACAGCAGCAGCCATTTGGAGACACTAATAGGCACTCACAAGCGGCAACACTAATAACTAATGGTGTGCAGTGGAAACAATCTCTTCATCCTCTTTTAGTGACTAGCCGCAGATTTTTTCGTCTACTTGTTTTCTTTATATAACCTGGTGCCTGGGTCGATATTTATATCATGTGCTAGTGGAGGACAATTCACTTGCTCGACAAATGAAAGAAGTTTTTTTGAGGATGCACTAGTTTTGTTTTTGGCCACCCTCTGGCTCTCCATTTCAAACAAAGAGGCCAAAATTTCTTTGCTCAAGTTTGGCCATGCTGCTCAGCTGCTTTTAATAGCAATTTTTTTGGGGAGTGGGGATGGGATTAGCCAATAATAAGCTTTATAGTTAGCTATTCTTATCTTTTATACATCTACCGATCGGCGAATTTGTTAAAGACAAGAAGACTAAATTTGTACCTGTTTGATCCAATTCATTTCCATTCCTACGTCTATCTGGATGCATCTGTACTGACTCATTTGAAGTTAACATAAAAATTAACGTGCTTACAAATCTTCAGCTAAATGTTTCCATTTCTCACCATATCTCTGTAAAAATCAACATTGAATTGGTTTTGTAGAAACAATGGATACGGACGAGATCAGGCGGCAGCAATTTGCCATGCGCTCCTTCACAGACTCTGTGGAGGTGGACGACTTGCCCGCCCCTCCGGCAGCAGCCAGCTATCTGGACAGTAGACTACTCACCTCTACCAGTGAGGAGGGAAGCTTTTGGCCGGACAATGGAGCGGACTGGCCAACAGGAGACTCTTCTAGAGGTATGCACACCAGTAGCACCAACAACACCATCAACACTATTATTGAGGTTGACTATATATTAGGCCTAACTGTACATAATTATTTTATTATTCACTATTCCATTATTAAGATGAATCCAAAAGGTGAGACTGTTGACGAGCAGCTGGGGGACACCCAAAAATATGTGATGAGTGTGCCCGGTCCCGGTCATGTTGACCAGGAGTTGGAGTTGCACAAGAGTCTGTTGACCGACAACGCGGAAACGCCTGGCACAACCAGCAGTGATGAGATGGAGTCTCTGGCTGCTGTTCAAGCACTCATGGAGATCGTTACAGGAGAGGCTGCAGGTATGTGGCTAATAACTTTGCTTGTTTCTCAAAAGGTGTTTCATCGCAGTCTGAGTGGAGCTTATGGGGAGCGTCGGCTATTTATAAACAAAAGCGAAAAAAAGATGTTTAAGTCTGTTTTTCAGCCAGAAAATGGAGGGCTTAAACTTTCCGACATGATAGAAGTAGATCAAAAAAGACAAATCCTTTCCCTTGCATCAGATGTGGTCTTTTCCCTGTTTGATCTCTTTCTATTCAGTGAACATGTTTGTTTTGAGTGTCAACGGCAATCCAATCAGATTTTCAAAGCTCCTGTCTCCTGTTAGCGGTTTTGAGTAGTGGAGTGATGGGGTTTTAGTAAATCAACTAGCTTACCTCCTTCCAAGTGATTTGGACACCCTTCAGCTGGTTTGCCTTCACAGAATATTTTGCTCCAAGTATGAAATTGAACATGATTTGGTTAACTGGGGCCTGCCGCATAAAGAAACTCTGGTATGCATACATGTTTTATGCATCCAGAGTCACTTTCGAGTGATTTATGTCTCAACTGTGTGTGCGCATCTCAATTACAAGTCCTCGTCGCCCCCGGAAGGAGTGAAGGAGTCTTGAAGGGTTAGAGATGCGCGCACAGACTTACCTATGATATGAATCCGAGCAACACTTTTGATCATAAATTCATTTAAAGACTCTTTTCAGTAACTCAGACTCAGCTCCAGTAACCAAAATATGGTAGAATTCCCTAATATAAGGTTGTTTACTTTGGGAGAGCAAATCAAAAGTCCACTTTTAGTAAAATAAAAGACTTTCTGAAAATTTTAAAGAAGATTTGTAAATTTCGAAGGGTGTTTTGAGCGAAATTACAAAAACTGAAAAAATAGCCCACAAAACGGTGATTCACCCCTGTCAAACCTTCTTTAGAATACTCTAGTCAGTACAGGAAAAAGGTTTTGAAGACCTAAAAGAAAGAAAAAAAAAATTTCACCAAGAGGACAACCACTTGGTTTGGTTGGTGGATGGCTGAATATTGATGAACACTTAAACTTGCACAGGTTCCTTTCAAGACAAACCGAAACGCCAGCGAAGCTCGGCATTATAATGTATAAAAACCAATTTTGTAACCAATCCTATATCATCTGGGTCACAGACAGCCCGGAAATAACCATGATACCTTTTGGATAATCTACCCCTTGAAAAGCACATCTGATGCAGACATAAGTATATGTGATGCAAAGGAAAAGTAGCATGCACCAGAAAAAGCAGCTTCCCAATTATTTCAGGCGTCTTTTGATTGTCACCAAAAACGTTGACATATTCAGATTCCCTGAGAGAGTCGAGCAGCCCGAGAAAGCAGAAAGAGTTAGCAGATCACAGTGCCATACGCCAAGAGTTTAACCGAGCAGCCACCCAAAGACCAAGACCGACCACCCCCACCTCCTGGTCGGCACTAGAAAGCTATGTGGTCGAAGGGGACAACAGCAACAGGGGCAGGGATGTGGAGTCAGCTTTTGTGCCCATTTCAGAGAGAATACCGCCTGATTGTGGAGCCAAAATTAAGGTGGCTTTGCCAGGCCAAAGAGATGCTTCTCCTCACTCAGGTGGTTGGCTACAACCAGTCTTTTTACAACTTATACGTTCAGAATAAATCTTAGGTAGCTTCCGAGGAAGACAGTCCTCCATGTCGTGGAGCGAATTTTACGAGAGTATGGCTGGACAGCAACAGGTCAGATAGCATTAACCAAAAAAGTATTACAACTCTTGGCTCTACTGTATTATACTCCCCAAATATAACTGCCACTAAATACGTGTACCATGTCCCCTTAATGCTCTAAAAAGGGTAAAGCGAATCTTTTTTTGGGCCGGTCATTTGCGGTTAACTCATTTGTGAAATTTTTCGCCCTTATTTTGCCCGTTTAACGGTTGATAAGGCAAGATCTGGACTGTACACCGTATTCACTCTATTAAGCGGGCATGCCCGCTTAATAGAGTAATACGGTAAACGCATTTGTTTTTCAAATTTTTTATTAAGTCACCAATACATGTCCTTTTAACCCCTTACAGGGGCTCGGGGGCTTGGAGTTTAGATGGGCACACAAACACACCTGAGAGAAATGACACTGTAGAAAAGCTCTGGATGCATGAGAGTAGCATGCATGCCAGAGCTTTTTTATGCGGTAGAGCCCAGCCGACAAAGCTATGTTCAAGATCTTCTCTTTACCTGAATAGGCCCTCCTTAGAAAGTGGCCCTTTTAATTGTCCCTTCCCCTCCCTATACAGCCCTTCATCCCTTAAAAAAATGGTCAAAAATTGTTTTTTATATTGTCAATGTACTTAGAAAACCCAAGTATTTGGGCCGGTAAGCGATTGGGGGGAGGGGGTATAATACGGTAGTACCCAACTTTTTTTTTTTGGGGGGGGGGGGTAGTATAATTTAGTAGCGCCGAATATTGTTATGAAAAATATGGCAAATTGGCCTGTACCCACTTATTTTCTGCAAATTTTCTTTTTGTTTACAACCCCAAAAAATTCCTTTCAAAAATGTAGAGCTTAAAAGCAAAGTTGATGGCAAAAATAGACTTTTTTGTTATTAATTATTGAAATGCAAAAAGAAAATTTCCTTAGCAATATCTTGAATAATTCTTATAAACCGATGGACTGACTGGACTAGAAACTAGCTGTGATGAATTATTTATCTACACCATGGCTAAAATAATTTATAATGTTCAAGTAATTAACTTTTTGCCAAAAACAGGCACAATCTTCTGAGCCGAATGAACAGCCCAAAGACAACGATTTGCTGGAGACCAATCCAGCCTATGCCCACAAGGCACCTCCTAAACCAGTGGTCCACAGAAAGTCTTCTGTGGAATGGGAGAACTTCCAAGAGGCTAGACACTTGCAGCTGGAAGAGTGTGAGAATCCATCCAACTATGCAGACAATCAATGGGATGACCAGCTGGACTACCACAAACCAGCTTCGCCACCTTCCGACTGGATGTCTCATCCGGGTGTTTTTAATGGTAAATCTGATTTTTTTTACTATCAGAAGGTTCTTTTTTATCAAAATGGTCTCCCCTTGGTGAAATTATTGATATTTTGTTGGGGATATTCTTTAATTGTAATAGTAAAGGCTATTTGGTAGCAGTTCGCTCGCACATTGTGCATAGCTTTTGGTTGATTTCGGTTTTTCCCGCCAAACCTAATTATTTCAAGGCTCAAATTGATTTCCCCCCTCAAATTAATCATTTATCTCGTCAAAATAATTTTTTACCCCGTCAAATTTGAATTTTGCGAAAAATAATCATTTATCCCGTCAAATTACTCATTTATCCCGTCAAATTTGAATTCCCGCAAAATAATCATTTATCCCTCAAATTCTGTCCCGTCAATTCATTTACGTGATCAATGTTACTTGTATATGATTTTTTTTAACACCATGGACTTCTGAAAAAGAATGGCTGACTAAAGCACAAATTGTACAAATTTAAGAAGGCAAATGGTTTGTTTGAGGGATAAATGATTATTTTGCGGGAATTCAAATTTGACGGGGT
>BBSZ01012812.1:1309-20356 GCA_000981365.1 Subanguina moxae | reverse complement strand
TTGTCACTGTCATTTAGAGTCATTGTCAAAATGACAACTCATTTCAGTCATTATAGCTAAATGACAAGTCATTTTTGAAAACACTGGAAGGGGGTAATATAATCCAGTAGAGTCAAAATTTTCTTCTTTCTTATTGTCTGGAAAATTTCTATAGTGGGTTGTGCAATTCATAAAGTTATAGTTTTCAAAGTAATGAAACCCACGAGATCTATTTACTATAAAGCCCTCCTTAGACTCCGCTCGCCTTAGGACACCTGCGTTACTGTTTGACAGATGTACCGCCCCAGTCAAACTCCCCGCCTGACACTGTCATCGGCGCGGATCGACCAACCACCGAGTGGCCAGCCTTAACACCAAAATCAAGAATATTGCTACTCAATTCCCGTTTTAGCGTAAAATTCGCAATTTTTCTAATTTATCAGTTGTTAAAATGGTTTCCTCTACTACACATGATTGTTTTTAGTCGCTTGCCCATTGCTGAAGTGACATCTAAACAGGTGATTGCATCATATTTACTCAATATGGGTTATTTCAAGCTGCTGTTCTTCAGGTGGAGAATGGAACCCAATGTGCCACCTGCATGGACACGTTCATCTTGAATGAGAGGGTGGCCAGGCTTGAGTGCCAAGTAATCTTACTCTTTCAACAATTTTTCGCTCATTTACCATCAAATTTTCAGCACATTTTCCATCGACCCTGCATAGAGCCGTGGCTGAAGAAGCGCAACACGTGTCCCATCTGTCGGCAGGTGGTTGACCCCAAGAATTGGGGTCCTGAACCCAAGATTTCAGATGTAGATGAACTGGACTGAGTCGTCAGATGGATGTGTATATCGTTTTCGCTTGTCTGCAATTTTATTCTATTGAGCTTATTGTGGACAACAATTTGTTAAATAGTCTTTTATTGTATAAATGAAAAAAGTTTTCTACATGACAAGTGCACGGATCTATTTGACCATTGGTGTATTTCTGTTACTTTATTCTACAAAAAATTATTTTTCTAGTTTAAGAGAAAGCAGCAACATAAATGCTTTTATCTTTGAACGCTGTTTCACTTAAAAAATTAGCGTCTTAATCAGTACAGTGCATCAAAAGACCACACCCCGACAAAAGTGATGGGATAGTATAATACAGCAGTAAGAAATTTTCACCTTTATTTAGTCTAAATATTTTGCGTCTTACTCACACTGACTGAACAGATCTTTTGTATTAACTAATACAAACTAATTTGTTGCCATTCAATTGTTGATCTTTGAAGCGCATCTTTTGCACAATAATTTTTTGTTTTCGATGAAGTGGTGCTTGTATTTTCAATAGTCTTTCTTGTTTTCGTAGTTGCCTGAAAAGTGATACTTTGTGTTGCGGTATCTTTGGCGGTTTCTTGGCATTCTATGAACAACATCTTCTCAGCATGTGTTTTTTGAGTGCTTGCTCACAGCTGGTGTGGATGCAGTGCTTCTGGGTACCGCTTGTTTACTTATGAGAAGTAAAAGGTTAATGAATACTGCTGTGCTATATCCAGTGTTTTCAATAATCAGAATCAGAATGGCAAAGTCAGAAGCAGAATTAGAAAATTTTGAAAGTCAGAATCAAAAGCAGAAAATTTCGAAGTCAGAGTCAAAATCATTCTGATTCTGATTTCTGCTATTGAAATTCAAAATGAAAGGCAGAATGTTTCAAAGTCAGAGTCAGAATCATTCTGATTCTGATTTCTGCTATTGAAATTCAAAATGAAAGGCAGAATGTTTCAAAGTCAGAATCAGAATCATTCTGCTTTTGATTCTGACTTTGAAATTTTCTGCCTTTCAATTCTGCTTCTGACTTTGAAATTTTCTGCTTTTCGATTCTGCTTCTGACTTTTAAAAATTTTCTTATTCTGACTCCGATTCTAATTGTGATAGGCTTTTTTATTTTTATCCTAATATAGTATTTGGACTGCCTATTTTCCGTCACGCTTTTTGAATTGGCGCCAAAAAAAATTAAAAAAAAAAATTGATTATTGAAAACACTGGCTATATCCCCTCCCCCAAAAAATTATATCTCCACCTAGTTCACCTCCCTCGCCCCGCCCAAAATAATGTACCCCAATTGTGAAGCCACAATTTATTTTTTGACAAAAAATTTTGTGTTCCTGCTAGTCTCAAACTGTATGCAATCAATTCATGGACATTTAGTATATCTTGCTAATGCTGTCAGTTTCTTTATTTTGTACCGAGCCCTTGCGCATGTGACACACACACTTCTTTTAAAATCTTATAGACCCATGCGTATTTGTTATCACAAGTAATCGAATTATTTTATTACAAGTACCGTATTTCCTCTAATAGCTCCCCCGGGGGAGTTATTTTTTGGATGCCTTCTAAGGGGGGGAGTTATTAGAGCAGGGGGAGTTAATGGAGCAGGGGGAGCTATTAGAGGAAATACGGTATATCTAAATACTATTTTCTATTTCGGCACAGGTTTCTCCATCTTCTCCAATCAATTCACCAATATATTTTCTCTAGTAAACTCATTTTATGGGCTTATTAGAGTCTCGAGCTCAACGACGACCTCAACATTCCTTAGTCTATTCTTCTAGTGCTTTTGGCAACCATAGTATTTTGCCCCCAGATTTGTGGAGCCGAGGTCAACATACGAGACACCAAAGTGGTGGGACACAACTCTCACCTTCTTTGCTAACTTCGGCTGCTGAAATTGTTGCTAGAGAGAGGTTGGCCGAGCAATTGGAAAGAGAGCTGCTGCTGGTCTCGCAGAATTTAAACGATAATTTCGATACTGCCGGATTTCAAGGTAGGCCTTAAGCCGAAAATTTCTTCACATTTTGATTGGTCTGGTCACATTGGTCTGAATGCATAAAATTAGCATGCATAACAGAGTTTCTTTACGCAGTGAGTTCCAGTAAACTAAACTATATTAATATCTTTAATGGCTCAAATTGATTTACCCCCTCAAATTAATCATTTATCTCGTCAAAATAATTTTTTACCCCGTCAAATTTGAATTTCGCGAAAAATAATCATTTATCCCGTCAAATTACTCATTTACCCCGTCAAATTTGAATTCCCGCAAAATGATTATTGTATAAATAAAATGATTATTTTGCGGGAATTCAAATTTGACGGGGTAAATGAGTAATTTTGACGGGGTAAATGAGTAATTTGACGGGATAAATGATTATTTTGCGGGAAATTCAAATTTGACGGGGTAAATGAGTAATTTGACGGGATAAATGATTATTTTTCGCGAAATTCAAATTTGACGGGGTAAAAAATTATTTTGACGAGATAAATGATTACTTTGAGGGGTGAAAGTACATATAGCCTATCTTTAATTCTTTGCCCCGTAAATGGTGCACTGGGTAGCCAGGTACCCTTCAGATTTAATGGCTTCTGCCCCTAAAAGCAAGCTTAAGGGTTGTTTTCAAGGGACTATTTTGACACTTTTGCACCGATGCATGTGATTATAATGTTTTAGAACTCGTCGTACTCACTCAGCCGGCTGAAGTCCTATTTCCATCTGTAACGGACGTGTCCATAACAAGCCCTCCAGTACAGCCCCATTTATACGAAGATAATCAGGAGCAAGAAACGGGTGTGAATCACAGCCAACCAACTACTAGTTCTAGAATAAGCTATTTTTCCAGCTTGAGAGAATTACTAGCAGATCTTTTGCTGCATAACGAGGTAGTTCTGCATGGGGAGGTTTTGTGGATTATATTCCAGTAGAGTTGTAAACTGATTCTGTTTGGTCATCATCTCCAATTTTTATGTTGATATTTCTAAATATCTTCGTAAATTTCCATACTCCTGTCTTTGCTAGTATAGATTGATCTTTTTTGTAGTTGCGTCTTGTGGACAACATGGCCAGCTTCTCAGCCAAAAACTTAAATAACGGCAGCATGGTGTCGGGAACTAGTGTGAGCCGCAGTGAAAGCAACAGCAGTTCTGATGAAGCTACTTCTCGCACAACCTCTAATAAAAAACGCAGAGTCACTCGCTCCACCCCTGTAAAGACTTTCACAGTCTCAGAAAATAAGGAATTGGAGCAGGTCAGTCAAAATTTTGAGCATTTACGCTTGTGCTTAGGCCATTTGGACACCATGCTTTGCCCTCTACTATTAATAAAATAAACAAGCTTATTCAGAGCTTCATAGACCTGGTGGAGGATATTCGCATAAGGTGTGGTCTATTCAAGAAAGCTGTCACTTATTCCCCAGCATGTGCTACCACGGCTACGACCAACCCACTGGAAAGGAGAAAAAAGCAAGAGTTGCTTTTAGACTCGCCCAGTCTCCACACTCTCCACGGGTCATTGACGAGTGCCTTAAAGAACAGGGAAATTCTGAATTACCGCACAAAATACTTTCAGACCATGCCCAATTCCAGCAGGTCCTACGTGGGGGGTTGGACTAAAGGCCAGAAAGTTGCCTTAAGCAACAAGTGGTGTATTTTACTGAGTTTTTCGATTGTCGATTTTCACATTTAGATTCCTGCCCAATAAAAGATGTGTGATAGATGCGATAAAAGCAAAAACATTTTGTGTGGGCTATACCGATGATGGGTTGGGACTAATGACAGCTTCTCAAGGTATCTTCTTGAGTAATTTTCAACGCTAGTATTCGAAGGGCTTCTTTTTGCTTATGAATTACCTACTTTCCAGATCATCAGTAAAACCTTATTTTAGACCACAAAATCCGACTTTACACTTCCCAGGG
Source organism: Subanguina moxae (assembly GCA_000981365.1). NCBI lineage: Eukaryota > Metazoa > Nematoda > Chromadorea > Rhabditida > Anguinidae > Subanguina > Subanguina moxae. The sequence continues at coordinate 15,643 of BBSZ01012812.1, read as the reverse complement.
TTGTCGAAAACGCTATATGCTTCGCAAACTGCTTGATGTGCCCTATGTAGGATGGTCGATATTGGACGTGGTTGTGAGCCCTGATGGCAGAGATGTGATCTACTCTACTTGTAAGATCTTAACGGTTTCACCAGACCAAACCCAATATTATAGGGAATGAGGCTATTTTCCAGTGCAATATCCACGACCCTGAAAACACTTGGCTGCCTCTTAGGTTTGATTTTCTTTACGTAGCATTGAAACCCTTGAAAGATGCACAAAGGCATATTCGGGTGATGTATTCGGTTTTTGTGAAGGGGAGAGGGTATAGTCCAGTAGTAATTAAGCCCATATTATTCAATAAATACTTGGCTCAATTGGATAAGAGCAAATAAAGCCAAAAATTGTGTCACAATTCAGGTTTTCAATTTACAAAAGTTTCTAGAATGGATGCCAGAGACGCGAGGTTTGCTCTGTTCTCCATTCGCTTCAACTCCGAGGGAACAGAAGTGGTTGCAGGGGCTAATGACGAGCATTTGTACATCTACAACCGAGAAGTAGGCAAATGTGTGCTAGCTATGCGAGCGCATGATGATGATGGTTGGTTGGTCGACTGTATGAAGTGTAGTTAACTGGCTGGTTGCAGTGAATGCGGTGTGCTTCGGCGATCAAGCCTCCCACATTATATTGAGTGGAGGAGATGACGGCTTGTGCAAAGTTTGGGACAGACGCATCATGGGCGATTTTACGAGCGCAAAGCCTGTAGGAATATTTGCTGGACATAGAGATGGAATTGTAGGCGCTTTTGCTAGAGTATTGCAATTATGAATTGTATCTTTTTTTAGGTATTTATCGATTCTAGAGGAGATGATAGATACTTGGTAGTTATTTACCAATTTCATACTAACACCAAAAAAAATATTTTGATACTATTGGCAAAAAGGACTGACATACGACTCGCTACATTGACTCGCTGCACCTTTATTCCAAAAAACGATTTGAATGTAGTTATGGCTTATAATAGTGTGTGTATCTACTTGTAAGACCTTAACATTTTTAATAAACTAAAACACAATATTTTAGTAGCACAGGTGGTCCAAGAATTTCTGAGACCAAATTCTTATGGCTTTAAAAGTGTCAGAAATTCTTGGACCACCCTGTACTACTACCATATTCTCTCTAATTTGAGACCCGGGTCTATAATTTTTCAAATTTTAGCACACAGACTGTTTATAGACCATAACTACATTTTTATTTTATTTTTTTTGGGAAAAAGTGAAGCAATCGATAATTTGTAGTGAGTCGTTGTTATAGCGGCAAGAAAAGATTTGTGGCTTTCTTTAGAGGCAAAGACTCTGGACGGATTGTACAGGAATAGGGTTGTCGACGTGCAATTTCATCGATTTTGGACACTTTTTAAATTTTAGGTCTGGTGATATGGTGTCTCTTTTTTCAGTAATATCTTTTCTAAAATTAGATGATACGTGCTACACAATGATGGGTCAAGCGTTAAATTGAACTCAGAAAATTTTCAGGATAGAAATGTTTGGTTTCGACGTGTGGTCTACGTGAAAAGTCGAAACTCGTCAACCACACGTCGAAACCAAACATTTCTATCCTGAAAATTTTCTGAGCTCAATTTAACGCTTGCCCCATCATTGCGTAGCACGTATCATCTAATTTTAGAAAAGATATTACTGGAAAAAGAAACACCATATCATCAGAACTAAAATTTAAAGTGTCCAAAATCGATGAAATTGCACGTCGGAACCAATTAAGAGTTAAATAAATTCAACTGCCCGTAGAGTAATCTTCTCTTCTGATTTCCAGGTTGGGTTGAGCTTTTTAGCTTTCAGTTACTTCGTTCTTAGTAATATTCCAGTCTGCCTAAAGTCTTTTACCTCTCATAAACAAGCCACGCACCTTCCCTTTTAAACCCCACCGGTGTGGTGCTTATACATAATGAAAAAAAAGGTCGATGAAGCTACTACTTGATATAAGCGCACTGGTATGCTCTAAGCATGCCATGTTTTTTAACTGCTATAATTTTTTCAAGTAAATGTTCTATTTCAGCTCACTAACTGTAAAGACCAGACAGTAAAAGTGTGGGATCTAAGACATTTCGGCAGTGACTCCGCAGTAGTAAATCCTTTCTTACTTATGCTCCTTATACACAGTTATTCAAATATTTAAGCCTTTTCTTTTGGGCATAACTTTTTTTTTGAGATTGAATTTCGAAATTCTGTAAATACAGATAGATTTAGAATCGAAAAGCAAATTTTCAGGCATATTTGTCTCGAAAATTTGCCTTGGTCCCCCTTTGGTCTGAAAAATGACCAAAATTTTTCAGATCACTGCGCACCCGAAATTTCATTTTTGCGCTCAATTCTCATTCTTCTGATGAAAGGTAACTTTCTTTCTTCTTTTTTCGGTCCTTACATGAAATTTTTAGACTTTTAGATAAGCTTCACCCTGCAGCAAAAACCTTTATGTGTCGTGCAATTCGCAAAAGAAGGAAGTCAAAAGGTGGTTCGTTGAAAGTTCGGAGTAAGATATGGAAGAAATGTAGCGAAGTCTAGCAAAGACAGAATTCCGCGGTGGTACGGCAAATATTTGCAGAGAGGAAACTGAAAGTAAGAAACGAAGCAACACTAAGTCTCTTGTGGGCTCGTTTTTGCTGACGCGTGCATTGGTTTTTCTTTATTTAAGGTGGGTCAGGACGGAGTTTATCGAGGCTTTTTGGGCAGACGTGCACAAAAGCATTAATGAACTGGCCAGGTGAATGTATCCAAGGTGTAAGAAATCTGGCTTTCATGCAGGTTGGTGCGCCACCGCATTTCAACGTGACTGTTGGATCAAAACTTTCCTCTGCGATGGATGGGGCATGGTTTTGCCGATAAGCCTGCTCCGTTCCAAGGCAAATTCTCGAAATTTTTTTTTCGAGACAAATATGCCTGAAAATTTACTTTTCGATTCTGAATCGATCTGTATTTACAGAATTTCGAAATTCAATCACAAAAAATAGTTATGCCCAAAAGAAAAGGCTTAAAATATTTGAATAACCCTGCACAAACACCTTTTTTTCTAGAGATATACCAAGATTGCTGTTACCAATCAGAAGTGAGAATGCTTTGAATATTCTGTATTAGCAACACTCGCAAAAGAGCAGCTTTATTTTTTTTCAATCACCCATAGGACAAAATAATAAGGGCCCTCAGGCAGAGATGGAATGGATGCAATGGAATTCCATTTCCATTTTAAAGATTTCTCTTGCGCTACACCTTTGTTCATTGGTCTTTTGTCTCTTATCCCTGGTTTGTTAAACTGCAAGCTAATAAAGCCTAGCAGCCAATTTTACTTAAATATACTTATAAAAAGGGTATATAACGTCGCTTTCAAATTGCTCTTATGCTCCTGCCAATGAGTTGCCTTGTGCAGTGCTACTTGAACTATTTTGAAATGTATTCTGATTACTTTTTATTCAGATGGGACTATCGTTGGCAATGTTCCCCTATGGACAATTTTGTACCAAACAACCTCAAAGACGACTGTTCAGTGGCTACCATCAGAGGTCATTCTGTGCTTCACACCCTTATAAGGGCTAGATTCTCTCCGGATTACACTGGCAAGCGGTTCATTTATACGGGCTGTGGCAGGGGCAATTGTGTTGGTGAGACTTTTGACTACTTTGAAAATATTTTTTTGTTTGTTTTTTGGCATAAAATATACTTAAAAATGGTTTTTAAACACGTTTAAAAAAGTTGATTTGGCGGGGGGGGGGGTATAACCAAGTAACACTGAGGATGGGGAGGGGTAGCGGTTATATCCTACTAACGCCGAAAAATTGCCTGTGGGAGGATTTGTTGTACTAATTATACTATATTTGTTTTTCAGTTTACGATTTCCTGACCGGCGAGACCTTCAAAGTTTACTCAGGACATGCTAGTGTGGTGAGGGATGGTTGGTGTTGGCTTCAGGACCGGAGTAAAAAATTAAATTTTTTATTTAGTAGCTTGGCATCCTCACCAAAACGAAATCGTGACTTCTGCCGTGAGTTTAATTTGATCATTTTTGACCATAAATGTGTTTGATCTCATCTCAAAACTGTTTAGTGGGACGGCAAAACCCATGTCTGGAGATTTGACGAGCGAGCCATTAGGTCAGTGAATCCAGACGGCTGTGTAACTGGCGACGAAGATAGCTGTGATGAAAATTATGAGCCTATTAGAAAACGCTTTTTAGACTATAGACGAAAAATTGTGCCCAGGAAAAGAGCTAACAGAATATTGGGTTCTGAAAGATCAAGAGCTGCACTAGCTACATCTAGAGGGTGAAACTCTCTTTTTAAGCATATGAGGAAAAAATATAGCTTTAGGAGAAGAACAGAGGGCGAGCTGTCTAGCTCAGAAGATGAATAATAACTGAACGAAATATGAACCATATGTGATTAAAAAGTGTGCCTTGCACCACTATTACTTGAAAACTGTCTTGAAAAAATTTTGTGTGCATTAAGAAAATAAATTTTGTGAGTGTGGGAAATACGCTGACCAACAACTCTTAACTTTTTATCTTGAGAAAGCTTCCCCTAACTCTATAAACACAACAAGAACTTTGGAATAGCCAATACAGCAGACAAATAACATGTTCACACGCGCGTGAAGCAGCAGATCTTTGCGAAACACAGACTTGAAGTGAGGCACATATGAAAACTAATTTTATTTGAAATTACAACCAATGAGAATGTACAAAATAAATAATTTTCTGCAATGACATGTTCTTTAGACGCCACTGTTTCGATAATTCTTCGTTTCCAGTACCTTCCTTCCACAGAATGGACATATCCCTTTCTGAAAACAACTTTTTGACTCCACTGGATTACAGCATCTTGGAGGTAAGTCTGTGCGCGCACAGACTTACCTCCTGCAGAGTAGGGTCCTCCTTAGAAAGTTGGCCCCTTACTTGTCCCTTCCCTCCCTATACAGCCCTTCATACCTTTAAAAGTGGTCAAAAATGATTATTATTAGGTCAATATACCTAGAAAGGCCGAATACTTTTTCTTGGGTGGAGGAGGGGATTATAACCGTTTGCGGGTGGGGGTGTAATACAGTAATAGTCAAATTTTGTTATTGCATTCAAGAAAAATATAAAAAAACAGCTAAACCAACCTGAAAGGCGCACGACTGACAATAGTGAGCAGCAATGTGATGAGTCATGTGTTTGCATATCCTGCACTTCTTAAAGTCATCGCGCCCTGCTTTAAATCTAGAAAAAAAAACAATAAGAGTTCGACAAAAGTATCGGCTCTGCTCTTACGTGTTGGGGGACATAAAAAAATTATGACAGCAAAGTTTTTTCCTAACATAATATCACAGAAAAGCTCAGAAATGGGCCATAAACACACTAAAAAGAAAAAGCTTACTTTTTCGCAGATGAAATCAGTTTATTTTCGTTTGTAACTCTACTCGATCCTGGAACATCTTTGTTTGTATGGACAGTAGCTAATTTCGAAAGCTTGGCTGTACCTGAAATCTCAATAATAAAGTCTTAAATACAATACAAAAAGAGCTCAATTTACAGTTAGCCTTTAATCACCCATTATATCCCGAGGATTGGTACCACGTGGATATGTCGTATAAAACATCGACTTCACTTACATTTTTCGCAGACCATTTTGGCAAGAGCAAATCAAGGCGGCAATAATCAACTCAAAATGAAAAAGATTACATGGTAACTTTACAGTAAAAATATTTGTGAAAAATAAACCAAACCCGGCAGTCGCAAAAATGCTTAAATTTGAAAGGAAGAAAACGCCAAAGAACTGTGCAGCTATTTCAAAAAATTCAAGAAGGTTAAATTTAGTTGCAGAATTGACAAGGTGATTGCTACAATTTATTTTACCTGTAACTCACTTACCGTATTTACTCTAATAAGCGGGCACCCTCTAATGAGCGGGCACCCTAGCTAATGAATTTGCAGCCCTTCCTGAGTCGTTTGAGATCTATCTCATTGTGTTTCCCAATAAAATTTGAATTATGATACGAGAAAAGGCCGAAAATTAAGCGGGCACCCTCTAATGAGCGCGCACCCTCTAATAAGCGGACCCCTTAGCAAAGGGTCGAAAAATAAGCGGGCATGCCCGCTTAATAGAGTAAATACGGTACGTTTTTCTTGAGGGATTCATAATACAAAATCTAAATTTTTCAAAGGTCATGCCACATGTAGCAGCAGTCAGCTCAACACCTTTAGTTGACCAAAAGTCTCCTGAAAAAGTGCTTGGAATTGCAGTTACTATCATGCCAAGGCTTTTACACTTCCTTGACACAATTGCTGGCATAGTTTTCTGCATTTCACTGTCGTCGACTTTCGCTTATTATCTATACTTATTGCATGAAAATGAGCTATGGTTTTCAAATATTCGTGATGTCGAGCGGGAGATTAGCCTTCGTACAGAAAGTGGTCTCTACTACAGCTATTACAAAGAGTTCTTCACTTCACCCAACAGCAGCATGGAAGAAGTCATTCACAGACTAATGCACGACAACAAGACTGAATTCCCGAGGCAGATTAATATTTTGCAAAGGTAAAATAATTTTAGAAAGCCCAATTTTTACACTAAACTGCCATCCCACGGAAATTAGACCAGCGCATAGGACAAAATCGATCTTGAGTCATTCAAGTTGAGTGATCTTTGGGTTATGAAAATTAGCTCCTAGTCCGTCCTCAGGTTTTAGAGGATCTTTTAGCCGACCTTATAAGTCAAGACCTGATACAGTCAGCCTAAAACCATTAAAACAATTTGTTTTTGTTTTTATAGGTTCAACATCTTCCAAGAGGTGGTGCTCGCTATGCTTCACCGTCTGCTCACCTACTTGAACCTTATTGTTTTGCCTTCCCCAATTCTATTCTACATCCACGCGTGTTTCTTCTTCTCCGGTTTGCTTCACTTCTCACTCTTCAGCCTCTCTTGGAAACTTGGCCGTCATTGGAGCTACGGACTTCTCACCTCCGCCTTCCTACACTCCCACCTAGAGGATGTTACTCGCACCTTCTTCACCGTCAACCTTCGGGAAAACTTTGCTCTACCCTTTTTCTTTTTACAAAACTTCTTTGTGCTCCACCTGCTCTCCAATAATCCCAACGAAAGTTTGCCAAATTCATTGGCGAGCCGATTGAAGCGCTTTTCCAATTTGCAATCTCTAGCCGCTTCTACTTTCTTCTTCTCTTTGTTCTGGCAGATTAACCAATACGTATTGGCACTACAATCTACAGTACTTCTAACCCTGCTACTTTTTTATGGAAGCCATCAAAAAAGTAATATAGTTAATATTCTATTGGCTCAATCAATAGGTCACTGCGTTGTTGTACCTCTACAATTTTTCCAACCCATGTTGTTGATGTCTCTCAATTTAGTGCTGAACCTCTCAATGTTGCTGTCTTTCTGGTTAATTCCTTTGCCTAAAATATTTAGCCTAAAAAATGTGGCTTTTCGACTTTTATTTGTTGGTGGATTAACTATACTTTTGCAGTTTTTCTTAAAATTCTTGTTCAACATTGAGTCAGACACTCACATAATTCGCTTCTTATTGGCTAAATTTTCTGTTTTGACTGTGGATGTGCCTTTTGAGTCCGCTTTGTACATTTGTCATGGTGCTTTTGCTTTCCTGGATTTGCCTGAAATGGTTAAAAGAACTCAGAAAAGTGGGGTGCTTGTCCTTTATATACTAGTAATAATAATGGTGATGTTTCTAGTAGTCAAAAAGGTGATTAGAAGAGAGCGATTCACCGACCAATCAAATTTTTTAAAAGCTCCTTTATTGTACATAAGTGTTCAATCCATTATTTGTGGAATCCTTACACTGTTGACTATACGACTAAAATATTTGTGGTTTCCGCAGGTATGTGTGCTGGCGGCCATTGGAAGTTGTGCTGTGGATAGAGCGATTGGCAGGTGGGCAAGGATTGCCCTAGTCTTCTCCATCTCCACTGGTCTCTTATACAGACAATACAGCGAGTTTTTAAGACAAATGGAAAATGAAAAGGTGGATCAGTTTCTTACGATTAATCTTTTGATAATTGGTTATGATTAGAAGCTATCCTTAGTTGATATATTGTATTTCATGAATTATAATATGACAAACAAAGGCTACAAAACAGGAAAAAAACACAGCTTTAGTCAGGCACCTTTGCTTGAACAATTCTAGGTGGCTTAGACCACAAAAAAGACAACAGCACATATCGTAATGATAGACCAGAAAATTATAAATTATTGCCTTATTTATCCCGCTGTCCTTCATGAAGCACTTTTGAAACCTTTTACATGTAAATAGTTTTGAATCAAAACTTTTGATGGGTTATACAAAAAACTTAGGTAATCTAAACAACTAATTTCTATCTGTGTATTTTTTTTTGCTTTTTCAGGAGTTCTACGATCCGGACACAGTGGATCTAATGGAATGGATCCAGACTTTAGAGCGACAATCTGTATTTGCTGGAAGTATGCAGCTTATGGCAGGTGAGTGGGCTGACCGAAAATTCTAAATAAGCAAATTTGTCATGCAGGTGTCAAAGCATGCACTGGTCGCCCAATAGCCAATCACCCGCACTTTGAGGATAAATGGCTGAGATTAAGAACTGAGCGAATCTATCAGATCTATGGGAGAAGGAGGGTTGATGATGTCTACAACATACTCAAGTCTGAGTCTGTGACCCACACAATTGTAGAGGATTCCATTTGCTTGGCTCGATCCAATGGCTGCAGCACCAACGATTTAGTGGATTTGGCTAACAAACATCAGGATGACTCCAATTCTGGCAGGTTTGCTAGTAAAGTGCTGGAGAAGAATGAAGAACCAAGATTTTGCAACAGAGTAAGGGAGTTTGGAAGAAATAGTGAGAAGTTGTTCAAATTGGTTTTTGAAAACAAGACTTTTCGTGTTTACAAACTTATAAGTGATGTATAATCTCGTGCTTGTGAGAAAATCTCTACATGTGTTGTTACTTATTTGCATAATAAACTGAAAAATTAAACATGAACTTCAACTTTTTTCGACAATATTCAATGAATTTATGTCTCTTTGGGAAAAAGGGGGTTCAGGATTATGAGATCTTTTGATTAACGATTCGGTCGCTCATTCACGAGATAGTGCCCCTTTTTAAGCGATTTCAAAGTCAATTAGTCTTGCCACGAAACCTCCAAAAAATGCAGGAAGAAAGCATGAGCAACACAACCAGCACAATATCTTATAAGAGAAAAAAAAAGAAGGAAGGAAAAAAAGAGTAAAAGGATCAGGAAATTGAGCAACAGAAACAGCCTTCCATTACATTTTAAAGCCTCTCTGCAATATTCTTCCTTCATCTCAAAATGTTTGACCACTATCTCAAAACCTTCCTCATTCAATTTAGTGTCTTTTGGATTTGAGAAACCACAAATTGAACAATTTTTGCTATACTTAAACACACCGTGACGTCATCCCACACATGGGTGAGGCAGGCGAGAGTGTTTACTGAGCAGCTGCCTTGCTCATTCAACCCTTCTTCTTGCTTCGTTGGCCCAACATGTTTACTGAGAAAAAAGAGCGTATGTTGTGGAGCGACATATTCCTATCCAATTTTTTTTTCGTAATTTGACTGAATGGATCTAGTTGACTTCAGACTGTTTAACGGAAATTGATTTTTTGGATTATTTTAAATTGATTTTAGTGATTGACTGGCTTTGGGGAGATGCTTGCGTTGTACATTATTTTATTGCTTCATTTACTAACAGATATACACACGTCTTCTGTCAGGAGGATAACAACTCAGATGAGGCAACTTAGCTTGCAGATCCAGGGCTATTCTCCGAGGCAAACAGATGATTGTAAGAATCTATATTAGATAAAGTTTAAACAATGAGACGGGATTAGTAAAAATTACGTAGGGATTGCATCTCTTAATATGGCCATGTTATGCTCCACTATCAAACAGGATTTGAATAATTTTACCCTAGTGTGTTTCTGTAAGGGTCACCCCACACCTGCGCCCCAAAAATTTTTAAACCACTTGGAGAGTAAGTAAACCACTTGCAGGGAAGGCATACCATGTGGAGAAGAGATAAAACAATTTGGCCGTTTTGCACCATTTTGCCTTTATTTTTTTAGACCCCATGAACTATACTTAGGCATACAACTAAGCTTTAGGCTTAGGGTAGGTCAGCGTAGATTAGCCGTGAACCAGCAATATCCTGCTTAATCTAAATTTAACCTACGCTGGCTTACCCTAAGCCTAAAGCTTAGTTGTATGCCCAAAAATTGTGGAACTTCTATTGGTGTCGGATATTTACATAGTTGGTGCAATGGACCCTAAACGAGGGTACTTATCCCAATAAGGAATATTTTAGGCTTTGGGTATGCAGAAAAATTTTTGGCGCAAATGTCGCGTGACCTATAAAGTTGACATTTAGCCAAAGCAAAAAATTTAAAGTTTTTGAGATCCCATCAAAAATATTTTTTCAACCCACTAAAATAGTTACGAGTTGTAACTTACAACAATTCTCCTCCTGAATTACCACAGTAACACCGTCTGTTCTCTAGATGTTGCCATAAGCATGAAGGCTGAGCCAGGCTACATCGGTTTGTTTGCTATTCTGGTTTTCATATGTTTTTTCTATAAACGCTTTCTCTAATTTTTAGTCAAGTTCGAGCCATTTGCTAGTGCCGACAGAGTGCATCACATGCTTTTATATGGTTGCGATCAGGTAACTAAAATCGTATACTTATTCAGAAATATACACCTGCGCACTTTCAGCCGGCCTACAGTCGAGAATTCTGGAGGGGAGGAGCTACATGTGGGGGATCCACTCATATCCTGTATGCTTGGGCCAGAAATGCACCTCCACTATCTCTTCCCGATAATGTAGCTTTTCCCATAGGAAATGAAGGTGATCCTGTGCAGTACCTGGTGCTGCAAATCCATTATGCCAAGCAATTCGAAGGCAATGTCAGGGACTTCTCTGGAGTCACTCTCCACCTAAGTGACAATAGACCAAAGTATGTGGCTGCTGTTTATCTGTTCGTGTCCGGCCAGCCAATCCCACCCCGCCAACCAACCGCTTTGAACAACATGAGCTGTAGCTACACTTCCGACACTGAACTGCATCCATTTGCGTTCAGAACCCATACGCATGCGATGGTGGAAATTTCGATTGGGAAAACTAGTCATTATATTATTAATGGGTTTCAGGGTAGAGTCGTATCGGCCTACGTAAAACATGCAGCTGATGGCACTTGGCAGCAGATTGGCAAGAGGAATCCTCAGTGGCCACAAGTTAGTTTTTGCATTATCTAGGAAGAGAATTTTTCGGCACAATGATAAAAAGAGAAGACTAACCCCAAAGGGGTGGCACTGAACTAAAGTGTGTGGTTGCACAAGGTGAAAAGTTTTGCTTTTAATAAAACCCATCACAAAATTGGTGAAAATAGGTGGGCACAACTCAGACACCATGAAATATATAATCAAATGTTTTACTTAAGCTGTTTCAATCATGTCCCAACAAGGTAGTGATTAAAAAGGGCGACTTCATGGCAGCTACCTGTAGATTTGACTCCAGTGATAAAGATGTCCCCACTCCAATGGGGTTAGCTTACGATTTTGACTTTCTAGTCTCTTCTAAAGACAAAGATAATTACAGGAGCATGGGGGTGGACGAGATGTGTAACTTCTACATGATGTTCTACAGGGATGTGGACGCTGCTGACCCTTTTCCTTATGGTGCTGGATGTGGAATGACTGAACAGCCAAATTTGGTGGCCAAAGAGTACCCTGTTGAGGGGATTACCCTTTTGCCTGCCCATCCAGAATGGGAGCATATGGCTCATCAGAGTGGGAAACCGTTTGGAGTGGTGGAGAAAGAGAAGATTAGCGGGATTGGAGATGAAAGACTGGGACAGGTCTCCGGATTGGCGTTCGACAACGTCGGTAACATAGTGGTTTTCCACAGAGGAGCTAGAACTTGGGGCTATATGTGAGTCATTTTCTTTTTTGACTTTTTAGTGTTATCGACTTCCGATTTCAGGACATTCACAGGAGATAATGTCCTTCAAGACAGAATTCCTATTTCCACATATACTGTGCTTGTTGGAAAAGCGGGAGGAAGCGAGGATAAAATTCAACTGGTTGCTAAATATGGCAAAAATTTGTGAGTTTCCTTTTATCATATTTACCAAATTTTTAATAGATAGTTGTTTGGCCACTGAGCTCTTGATCATCAATAAACTTTTACACTTTTCCTCTTGTAATGGCACTCTGACGCTGTTGCTGCAGTGTTTGGGTGTGCTAGAGAGTCAATATAAATATTCAGAAAGCCAAATACATGTAGACATTCAATTTAAACATGCGCTTGTGTGAAACCCATAAAAGTTTTGCAATGTCTTTTGAAGTCAGAACTGCGAATTTGCAAAGAATTGGAGTGATAATGTCACACGTTGATTGTCTGTTTGTAATACTTGGTTTTTAGGTTTTACATGCCGCACAGTGTGTTTGTGGATGAAAGCAACTACTATTACACCACCGATGTGGGCTCTCATCAGGTCATCAAATGGCACATTCAAAACAGTAATACATTTAATTACTCGCCCATCTGTAGTATTTTTAAAGCTTGTGTTTATTCTACAATGACTTGAACTACAAACTTGTTTCAGATCAATTGACGCCAGTGTGGGAATTAGGCGAGAAATTTGTGCCGGGATCAGACCGAAATCACTTCTGCAAGCCAGCTGGAGTGGCCGTCTCCAGAGCTGATGGTAGTGTGTATGTGGCAGATGGATACTGCAACAATAGAGTGGTTAAGTTCTCCAAAGATGGGCAATACTTATTGGAATGGGGGCATGCATCCCAACACCAAAGAGAGGGATCACTGAGTCTGGGTCTGGGTTATTTCGCGCTGCCTCATGATATCACGTTAGATGAGAGGAATGGCAAGGTGTATGTGGCAGACAGAGAAAATGGCAGGGTGCAGGCATTCAACGACCAGGGTGATCCCATGTTTGAAGTACGCAACCCAAAGCTCTACCCAACTGTATATTCTGCTCATTTTTGTGATGGTGGGTTTACTTGAAAAGAATTGTTGGATTAGCTTTCTAAATTCCCTCTAGGAATGGCAGAAATAGGACAATAATTGGTACTACAGTGGTGTAACTACCATCACCCCCTCCCCCCAGTACTTGGCCTTTCTAGATATATTGACCATGTAAGCTTCTTAAGCATCTTTATAATCCAGTAGAGTCGAAATTTCTTTTTATTTAACCAAACGCTACACTCAACATCCACTTACATGTGGATGCAAGCCACCAGGAAATCTATAAAATTACTTAACAAAAATATTAGCTCTGCTTTATTGAGATTCGCACACAAACATACCTGAGACATAAATAATTCGATAAGCAGCTCTATACAGCTCTCTCGAAAATAGCATGCATGCTAGAGCTTTTTGATGCGGTAGTAAGCAAAACTATGTTCAAGGTGTTCTCTTTTCCTGAGTGAGTCCTCCTTACAAAATGGCCACTTAATTTGAGAGTGGCACTCTAATTTTTATGGCGCTAATATACACAATTTTAGAACATGGTCTGCTCTTCATTCCCGGGTTTAACTCTAAGAATGGTCCGACCTCCTCCAACGAAATTGAAATCCGCGAAATCAATGCTTACGTTGTGCCGCTGAACTCCACTAAAATCCAGTTCTCATTCCGCCCCAAGTCTGACCAGTTCCGTCGTCCCCACATCATTAGAGGCAAAGGCAACACCGTCTATGTTGGCGAGATTGATGAGGCCGGTGGCATTCTTTGGAGATTGGAAATTCAGGCCGAGAAAGCCGACACAGCCGTAATGAAGATGACTGAGTCGATGCAATCGCTTGACCCTGGAAACCAATTCAGTCTAGCTGATGGAAAGGCTTTCCTGCTTTCGCCGGCCAACCAGAAGATTATGGAGGAGAACTGGCTGACTAGTGTATTGGTTATTCTGCTACTGATCTCTGGCAGCTACTTGGTTTGCTATTGCCTTTGGAAAAAGTGTTGTGCATGTTGTAAAAACAAGTCGCCACAAGACGGTATTGATAGAACGGTTGGTTTTTTTCTGTCTATTAAAAAACACAAGCATTTTTGTTAACATTTTCCAGCAATATCCCCTTAAAAAAGTAAATCATACCTCTTGCAATGCTATACTAGGCAAAATCTACAAGTTAGTTGTGACCAGTGTTTTCCTAAATGAAATGAAATTTCATTTTAATGGCTAAAATGAAATGACTTTAGAATGAAATGAAATTTGTTGGATAAAATGAAATGAAATGAAATGAAATGGCTAAAATGAAATGAAACTTATAATG